>PVHP010004307.1:0-71829 GCA_004024765.1 Zapus hudsonius
GCCATACTCCACAGAACCAGGTGGGCTACCAACTTGTTAATCCAGGGGGGAACAAAGCATTCAGGCCCCTTCCTTCAAAAAGTCCACATTCTTCCTGTTGTTCTAATGCAGACCAGCTGGCCCAATCTCAATGGTTTTCATCTCTCAAACAATTGCAGGTGAACGGGCAGCAGTTTCGACCCAAAGATCTTTCTTTCTGCGCCATCTCCATCTGCTCACACCAGTCCATCTTTACGTCAAACAACCCTGTACAGGTTCTCATGACACAGGCAGGCAGAACACAGCAAGCCTCTCACGCAAACTGCTTCTGGCACAGTCCTGACAAAGTTCTTTCTCACCCTCGTAAGCCAGACCTCAGTCCATAGTTCTCATTACATTCAGGTCTTTCAACTCTGATCAGAATGATCCATGAAGCTGTACTCACAACACTGCGAGGCATCTCTTAGGCCAAGATTTCAAATCTTTCCACATTCCTCCTGATCATTTCCAGAAGACCAAAGCCACAAGATCAGGGTTCTAGCAGCAACAGATGACCCCACTCCTGGTACCAAAACTGTTGCAGTCAGCTTTCTAGTTGCTGCGCAGATAGAACCCAAGCAAAGGCAGCTTGTAGAGGAATGGGTTTATTTGGCTTACGGACTCAAGGGGAGACTCCATTCTGGCAGGGAAAACGATGGCATGAGCAGAGGGCTGGACATCACCTCTGCCACAGCACTGCAAACAGCGGCAGGAAGGTGTGCCAAATACTGGCAAGGGGGAGCTGGCTTATAACCTCCATAAGCCCACCCCCAACAACACAGCTTCATCGAGGTTGTAAAACCCAAACTGCCATCAGCTGATGATCGATCTATCAGAACACATTCATTTGTTTGTAGGGGACACCTGGATCAAACCATGACACTCACCTTTCCCCGATGGAGCCCATATCCTGCTGGCCAGAGAGACAGGCTCACTTGCTGGGGGCCAGGGGTCTGTGACTCTCTCCTTACCTAACACTCAGAAAAAGAAGCATGTCTGATGAAAGCATGATTTAGCAGAACAGATAAAGAACAAATATAGAATGATAGGCTGATCTATTTGGGGAGTAGGGAATTCCTGATGATGCTGAATTTGAGCCACTTAGGACTTGGTCTGTGAAGGATGGATTGGAAGTGAATAAGGCAATGAGGGAGGAGCTAGAGGAGTTGATATGCTGTATGCTGGGATGGAAGTAGAGAGGGTGAAGGGTTCTGAGCGCACCCCAACTCATGGGCTCAGCAACCTGCCAGTTCTTAGGGGAATGAATTTAGGAAAGAAGCATGAAATCCATTAAAATATCAGAGTAAGAATTCTGGAAGGGAGTTTCTTATTACTTTAAGTTTCTTTTTCAAGTTTATTCCTTCTTTGGCTAAAAAGAACAAAGGATCACAAAGGAAATCCATGAAGTCCAACCATATGTTGTTTTTAAAGAGAGATAATAGGTGTGCCAAGGCCTCCATCCCTACAAATGAACTCCAGACACATGCATCCCTTTGTGCGTCTGGTTCTCTGTGTGTACTGGGGAATCAAACCTGTGCCTTTGCAACCAAGTGCCTTAACTGCTGAGCCATCTCACCAGCCCCAACATTATTCTTTTAAAAATGTTTTTATTTATTTATGAGGAGATAGAAGGAGAGAGAGACAGAAACAGAGACAGAGAGAGAGTGTGGGCATACCACGGCCTCCTTGAACTTCAAAGAAACTAGAGGCATGCACCACTTTAGGTATTTGGCTTTACGTGGGTACTGGGGATTTGAACCCAGGCCAGTAGGCTTTGCAAGCAAGCACCTTTAACTGTTGAGCCACCTTGCCAGCCTCTGTAATACTTAGTAAAGGAGAAAATAGAGAGCCTCCTGCCAAACATTTTGTGTCGAACTGAACAAAGATTGAGCCTGACACCCCTTCAAATTAACATTAAAAGATCCCTTAAATTGTTGATATGATAAAAATGTAGCTGAAAAATTTACATTGTTTTTAATTGTCAGCATGTGTATATGTGTGTGTGTGTGTGTGTGTGTGTGTGTGTGTGTGTGTGTGTGTGTGTGTCTAGAACTATATTAACAATAATCCAGCAAGTAGAGTAGAAATTAGTGGGCATAAATAAAGGCTTTAGCTGATGTTCTGAAGAGCTGTGAATCTTGTATGTGAATGAACCTGTTGGAAGGTAGTGGGACCTGGAAGAGGGGAGGACTCCTGGGAATACTTTGGCTCTTTGGGGACATGCCATTGAAAGGGATTGTGGGACTTTCTCTTCCTTCCTTTTGTCTCCTGATCATACGATGAGTCGATGAGTGGTTTTGCTTTGGTAGGCCCCACATCTACCCTGCTGCCAGACTCTGCAGCATCACCCCAAGCCTGAGGCCAAGGGCATCTACTCACCCAGTGGAGACTCCAAGCCCAGGTACTTCATAAAGTATCTCTTTTTATAAGCTGATCATCTCGGGCATTTATGTGGTGACAGAAAGCTCCTAGCACATAGCTCTGAGACTGACAGGGAGGTTGTTGCTATGTCATACCTAGCGATGAGGAGAACCCTTTGGGATTGGTTTATGGGCAGAGTTAAGAGGCACGTGCTATATCAGTTAATTCTATAGGTGGCTTCAGAAGACCAAAATGGCGACAGAAACTTAAAGAATCAAGACTGTGCTAATGAGGCTTCCTATGGAATGCTTTAGAAGTTGAGCTAGAGGCCTACCCTGTTCCAGCCCAACAGAGTAAGTGGCTCATTTTGTCCATGCCCTGTACAGTCTGGTAGGCTGAGCTTAGAGGTGATTGGTAAGTTTATTTTCCTTATTTAGCCTTCAAGGTAGCAGTGTACACAACCCACCTCAGGGGGATTTGGGTGTCCTTTAACCAAGTTGAAAGCGGGATTCAGGAGCCATGATGCACAGAGCTAAATGTTAGGAAGATTTGCAGGTTGGTCAGAAAAAGACATTCTTAAAGCTCCAGACAGGCAGGGACTTCGACTCCCAACACAGTAAGGAAGATGCCTTGAAGGCATCTGGGGACTCATCAAGGCATCTCACTCATCACAGACCTGAATGTGTACAAATGAAAGCTTTGTTTCATTTGAGGGAAAAGCATGGGATAAATTTTCTGCCCAAGACCACCCTGGAAATTAATTCTGTGAAGCTTATTTCCTTATTTGGCCACTCGGCCACTGTAAGGCTATTTACAGAGAGAGTCTGTGGTGGTTTGATTAGGTGTCCCCATAAATTTATGTGTTCTGAATGCTAATGGCAATTTGGGAATCTGAACCTTGCTGGAGCTGTGCTGTTGGGGCCAGGCTATGGAGGTTATAGCCAGCTTCCCCTCGCCAATGTTGGCACACTCTCCTTCTGCTGTTGTCCACCTGGTTTTGGCCAGAGGGTGATGTTCACCCTCTGCTCATGCCATGTTTCCCCTGCCATCATGGAGCTTCCCCTTGAGTCTGTTGGTCCAAGTGTGCCAAGGTCCAGAAAGGAGTGTAGACATGTCAACACTTTGATTTTAAACCTGTGAGTTCTGGGTCACATATTATTTATTTACTTTTTTTTTTTGGTTTTTCGAGGTAGTGTCTCACTCTAGTCCAGGCTGACCTGGAATTCACTATGTAGTCTCAGGGTGGCCTTGAACTCAAGGTGATCCTCCTACCTCTGCCTCCTGAGTGCTGGGATTAAAGGTGTGTGGCACCACACCCAGCTATTTACTTATTTTTAATTGGCAAATAACCATGGCACATATTATGAGACTGATGTGTCAATCCATCATTTCTTTGTGATGGGAACAGTCTGAATACTTCTTGCTCATTACTTTGAAATATACAATTAAATTGTCAACCTTTGTTACCTTCCAGTGTGTTTTTCCTGTAAGGAGAAAACTGTTTTGCTTTCAAGCTAATCTCTGCTGTCAGGGGGAAGGGGCCACTGGGAAAGAGGTGAGGTGCCACTGTCTTCTCTATGACACTCTCCTAGGTTTAAACACATCTAAAATTAAATTAATTTTAATGCATTCATTAATAAGAAACCAACTAATTGGTGGAGTTGAATATCAGCTGCAAGGAAATGCTTATCCTCTAATGAGAAATGCCTACATATCTTCAACTGTTTTGTCAGCACAGTTAAGACTCAACATCAGAAAGCCATGGTTCTTAGTCACATGAAGGCCACCTCCGGGAACGTAGACTCAGCTGTCCTACGTGAGGTCTAACTGATGAACAAAAGCCATTGTAAGAGGTGCCTAACTTTTATTTTTGACTTTTTTTCCACCTTTATTTCTACATAAACAATGTTCTCTTCACCAAATTATTATTTCCAAATCTGTCAGTCCTCATTTGGGGCTTATTTAATAGTTTAATTCTTGCTCTTAAACAGAACTGATGATATTTTAACGATACCTTACTGGATATGAAAAAAAAATAATGTGCATTTTTTGGAGCGTCAAGGAGTTTTCTTATTGGTGTCCACAGGAAGTGTGAAGCTGTTAATGCTTCTGAAAGTAGGGCATCTATTTTCATCATAGACTCTGGGCTGGAAATGATTTTTTCCCCTGCTGAAAGTGCCTCCCATCAATAGAGTATGTGGAAGGTAATGATGTTTCAGGGAAACATTGATCCCACAGAGAGAACACCGTTGCCAGCTCAAAAGACACAGAACACTCAACCTGGAGAGAAATTCACAGAACATTGCTTGGCCCATAATAGATTCTCAATATTTGTCATCAAATGCATAAATGCATTGACTGTTATAAATAAATGCAGCCAGAAATGAACTTGTGATATTGAAAAGGAAGAAACTTTGTGGAGGAAATAAATTGTTTATGACTTTTAGCAAATTGATCCATCAAGACCCTTTGTGATTAATAATAAGAGTTCGGAAGAGAAATGTGGATTTCTAGCTGTTTCTATGGGAGAGCAATAATGATGAAACCACATAAAAAACCCAGAGTAGATGCAAGAAACCAAACGAGGCAAGCTTTGTCCATTTCTTTGGTGAAAGGGAACAAAAGAACCTGCTGGCTATTCTGTGATTGTTCTCCTTCCAAACACATTATCAGTTATTAATGCTTCTGGCCAGGTTTTAGTTTTCCATTCCTTAACTGTTCACTTAAGAAATTTTCTGAGTTACGTCCATAGGTTTTAGACACCAATGTATACATCTGGGATTACATACTGTGGATAGAGTAGAATAGGAGGAAAGAGAATGTAATCTGCAAACATGTGACTGTGTTCCACAGGATAGAAAGGAATGACTTCATATTAGATGACATTTGGATTGATGTTGAAAATGGGGAGGGAATGGACCATACAGATATCTCCTGGATGAAATTCTCACACAGAAAGAGCAGCAAGTGAAAATGTCTGGAGGCAGTGTGCTCAGGTTGGAGAGATACGGCTGAAGCATGGTGAGGAGGAGGAAGAGAACAGATGAGAAGTGCCATCAAGGTCATACCAGTAAGTTCCTACAGGGCAAATATTCCTGATGTGAACTTCGGTTCTCTGAGAGAGAAGGGAAAGCACTTTAAGCATACAGAACTGTCGTAGTTACCTCCTCATTGCTGGTTCCAAACAACCAACCCAAAGGAACTGATGGGAGGAAGGTTTTTATTTTGTCTTACAGTCTTAAGGGGAAGCTCCATGATGGCAGAACAGAAGCTGGGCATCACCTCTGCCACAGCAGGAGGACAATAGCAGCAGGAGAGTGAGCTGAGCTCTGGCAAGACTCGGGTTGGCATACAGTTCCCTCAACAACAGCAGAATATGCGCGTCTTCCTAATTTCCATAGTTTTTTTTTTTGCCAAAATAACTCTATTTTTGATCTTGAGAGAAACTTTACAAATTGATAAGAAACAAATCCAATAGAATGAGTTCACTGAACATAAACAAATGAAATCAAGAAACCTTTGGAGTTCTCACTGTAGTGAGAGTGAACACGGAGCTTACTGACTAGCTGTAATAATCACAGGAGTGTGATATCATGAAATAAACATACTAATCAGTGATGCACAGTAAAGAACTAGCAATAGACACACAAATATGCTCAACTCACTTTGGACAAAGGTACCAAAGCAGTTCACTATAGGTCAGATGACCTTTTCATCAAATGACATCACATTTTATGCAAAACTTAACTCAAATGATTCATGAACCTAGACATTAAAAGGTAAAATTACAGAGCTTTTAAATAAAATATGAGTATATTAGACCTGAAAAACAAACACAGACTTAGGCAATAATGATAAACTGGGCCTACATGAGACGAGAATACAAGCTAGATAATGTAAATCACCTATTCTACTCAGGACCAGTATATAGAATACACAACCAATCCTCCAAGCATAATAAGTGAGAAAAATATTGGCCAATTATAAAATTGGGCAAAGATATGAGCAAACTTCTCACTAAATGACAAGCACTTCAAAAGATGTTCAAGGCCTGTAGAGATGGCTCAGGGGTTAAGGCAATTGCCTGCAAAGCCTAAAGACCTAGGTTTAATTCTGCAGTACCCATGCGAAGCCAGATGCACAAAATGGCACATACATCTGGAGGCCCTGGCGTGCCCACTGTCTTTCTTTGCGAGTAAAATATTAAAAACAGATGTTCAACTTTGCCATTAGATAAATGGCATTTAGCACCTCAAAGACATATTACCATAAACTTATCAGAATGGGTGAAAGAAAAAATAGTAACAACACCAAAAAATGGGCAGTCATGCAATCAAACCAGATCATTCATAATGATGGTGGGAATGTGAAAAGAGGTCATTAAGGTGTGTGGAGGGGACTTTTAAATTCCTTGTAAAATTAAATATTATCTATTTTTTCCAGCAATTATTTTTTCTTATAAATATTTTATTTATTCATTTTCTATCAGAGAGATGGAGATAGATAAATAGATAGATAGATAGATAGATAGATAGATAGATAGATAGATATTCAGCCTCCTGAATGCTTTGGCTTTGTTGTTGTTGTTGTTGTTGTGGCTTGTGAGTGTATGTTGTGTAGGCACACACGTGTATGTTAAAATTACAGATGTGTCTGCTATTTGTGACAGGCATTATGTGGGTTCTGGTGATCTGAACTCTTCAGGCCTGCACAGCAAACACTTTTAATCACTGAATCATCTCCTCCAGACTTTGTTTCAATATGTAGTCCAGGCTGGACTAAAACTCCTGATTTTCCTGTTTTCTCCTCCCAAGTGGCCGGATTGCAGATGTGTACCACCACACCCAGTTCTATTGTGGTATTTTTCATGATTGCATAAGAGTCTACCAGAACCTACAGTAAGTAAACAAATTAAGGGTATAATACTGTGATTCTTGAGTAGTTTATAATACCTAGATTTTTAAGCACTTTATAATACTGAGATTTTTTAGTATTTTAATGAAGAGTGCCTAACAAGTCAATCAGTTGTAATTGATCTGTACCATTCTAGTGTCTTGATTATTAAAAAAAATCTTTAAAAAATGAGGCTTTCATCCTTATACCAAGATTGCATAGACTTTAAATTTTAACTGAAAATTTTCTTTCTATCTCTTTTGTATAGCAGCAGCAATAAAAAGGGAAGAGGGAAAATTAATCTGCAAAGGTTACATTAGTGAGAACTGGAGTCCTCTCTATTCATAACTGAATTACAAAAACAGTGTAGAGCAGACAGGGGCCGTTATTTAATCAGCCCCAGCCTGAGAGAGTTGAGCAAACATTCCCCATTTATTTCTAATGATCACCAAAAGCAAGAATGGAATAATGAGAGGATAAGCATAATGTATTAATTGAGTCACTGTCTCCGTTTCTTCCTGGGAAAATGTGAAAACACAAAACACACTCCAAAGGCTCTATTGAAATCCCCTTAGAGAGGGCTTTCATTTCGTTGGGATACAGGAAATGACTTAAATAGACTTTATAGTACTCTTAACAAATAAATTACCTTGAGAGATGAAATGATATAAATCTTCAATGCTATGTTCTGTGAAGATGTCATGGAGAAAAGTTCTCTGGCTGTGGATCTGTTATCTAAAAATAAGCAAAAAAAGACAGCAATTACTCACAGCCCCACGCAACACACTGGGCAGCGACAGTTGTTCAGTATTATGTTTGAAACACCTTCCCAAGGTGACTGTACTTCAACATGAAAGAACCACTGTACTCTCTGTGAGCCCGGCTGCTTACTTGTGAAAACCAACCCTCTCAGTCACAAAGTGGTGTCTGCGAAGTCATTTTCCTTCTTTTCTTCCTTTGAGCATTTCTGTTCTGAAGGAACTTAATCATTCACATGTCATTTTCACATAGAGACCAGACCTCCATCAATTACTTTTGTTTATCTTTCCTCTTTTCCGTCTGACCACCCTCCTCCTCATCCATCTTGTCCCTTAAAGCAATTATTTTCTCTAACTTCTCTAAATGCATAAATCTCATCTTCCAAAAATTGTAACATTTTTCCAGAGAGTTTTTCCGTGGTTCTTGAAATATCACTAATGTTATACTGGTCTTTTAGAGCTGCTATAAAAGAAATCAGCACAAACTGAAGTTTGTCTTCTGTAGGTCAGAATGTCCAAAACCAAGATTTCAGCCGGTGCCATGCTCCCTCTGAAGGTCCCTTGCGGAATCCCTCCTTCCTCTCCTGTCTTCTGGTTCTTGGTAACCATTGACCTCCTGGGCTTACAGCCCCAACACTGCAGTCTTTATTCCATTGCCACATTTTGTCCTCTGTGTCTTTCTAGTAGGAAATTTTACAAGGATACCAAGCACTTAGTTTGGGCCCATCTTAATCTAGTGTGATGTAACCTTAACTTGGCCACATCTGTAAATAACTACTTCCAAGCAGGAATGGGCATCAGGCAGCAGGACATAGACAGAGCTTGAACATCTCTGCATGACTTCAGGCTGGAAATCAGACAGCCCGCAAATACACCTTAGGGCTGAACTCCAGGATGTGCTCCCAGTGACACCTCCTCCAGCCACTGGAGATTTGAGTTACAAGGTTTAATAAAACACCTGCATCAATAGGGAACATACATTCAAACTACCATATTCTACCCCTGGCCCCCAAAAGACTCATGACCCTCTTACACTGAAAATTGTATTTAGTCCAACTTCAAAAATTCCCATAGTCTTTATCAACTTTAAGATTGTTCCAAAGTCTTAAGTCTCATCTGAGATTCAAGACTGTCTCTTAAATGGTAAGTCCTGTAAAATCCAAATAAGTTGCATACTTCCAACACATAATGGCACAGAGTAAATAATTTCTTTGTGTGGTGGTTTGATTCAGGTTCCCCCATAAACTTATGTGTTCTGAATGTTTGATCCTCAGCTGAGGGAAATTTTGGTGTTGGAACCTTGTTGGAGGTGTGCTGTTCAGGATAGGTTTGTGAGTGTCAAAGCCAGCTTCCCCTTGCCAAGGTTAGGCATACGCTCCTGCTGCTGTTGTCCACCTGCTGTGGTGGAGGTGATGTCCATCCTCTGCTCATGCCGTCATTTTCCATGCCATCATGGAGTTTCCCCTTGAGTCTGTAAGCCAAAATAAAACCTTTCCTCTTACAAGATACTTCTGGTTGGATGTTTATTGCAGCAACAAGAGCAGATTGTAATACACTGTTATAAGGAGAGACTGGGCCAATGCAAAATCAATATCCACCAAATAAACACCAAACATCTGCAGTTCAAGTTCAACATCCATAACCAGTGATGACACTCTGGATTTTCCAATTTCTATTCCTCCTGCTGGGCTGAGTAGCTAGGGAAAACTTCCATTCCAAGCCAATAGTGCTCCATGGTAGCCCCCACACACTCCTGGTATTTCCAAAGTATCTTCAGGTTTCCACTGCGAATCACAGTCCATCTTTCAATGGTTCACAGGCCTCTCTATCAGGGACATAACACCATGCTCCATAGGCTGCTTCTCACCAGAGGCTCTTGGAACCACGTGTGCTTTATGATCTACTTCCCTGAATTTTCATGTTTCCCAAACCAATACCAGGTGTGCAAAGACAGCCATATTGTCAATCCATAGACAAAATAAACCGTGACCTTGAAGACCAGGCTCCTTCCTTTCAAGTCCTCTCCTTTCAAAGAAGTTTGCATTTCTACCATTCAGTCATTACTGGGGGGAATCACCTCAGGCTTCTTTCCATTGTTTCAATGTAAGTAGTTGGCCATGTAAGAATAATAACCTAACAGTCCTTCAGTAATCTAAAATCTATGTGCACATGATTTTAAACTTGCTTGCATTTTTTTCTAACTTTAAATCTTATACCTTTGAGTTCTATATCTTCTGCCAAATTTATTACTTTCAAATTCAACCTTGCTCACACTCTCTGGGCATGGACAATAGAACATGGCCAGTCTTTGTGGGAGTAGCAATTCTTCTCTGCTGTCTTTCCTTTCCCTTTGAAAGTTTATAAGCAAAGCCTCTAAATACACAATTCTCTCTTCAGTTAGCACTTTCGAACTCTCACCAAAATAGCTCATAAATTTTGGCTTACCACTCTTGATGACTTCTGCAGCCCAAAGTACCAGGTCCATACGTATTTCTCAGCAGCAAGCATGAATGGGCAGCAAGCAGCAGGGACCCAAGCAGAGCACAAATCTCTCTATTTACCTTTGGGATGGAAACCAGATCCACCTCCAAACACACCTTAGAGCTGGACTCCAGGATCTGCTCCCAGAGTGACACCTCCAACAGCCAGGCAGCTGGAGATTCAAGTTAGAAGCTTTAATAAAACACCCGAGTCTGTGGAAGCGCACATTCAAACTCTCACACCTAGTATTTTAAACAACTAGTATACAGTGTCACTGTGGTCCACAGCCCTCTGACCACATCTGGACTCACATGGCCACTGCAGCGCTGTTCACCATAGCTAAGAAATGGAAGCAACTGAAGTGTCCATCAATGATCAATGGATAGAGAAGAGGTAATACTTTGCACAAGGAAATACTATCCAGCCTTTAAAAAGGAGGGAATGAAGTGATAGATGACAACATATGTGGGTAAAATTGGAGATTGGTATTTTTTAGTGCAGTAAGCCAGGAACAGAGACAAGAATTATCATGTGACACTTCCTTTCTATGTGAACTCTAAGAAAGTTGATGTCATAGAAGTCGAGAATGCAATGGTGGTCACCAGAGTTTAGGGAGAGCAAGTGGGCTCTGTGTACTGAGAGATGACGAGGAAAAGATTGACCAGTGGATGCTATGTATAGATGGATGGGCACAAGTGCTCCTAGTGTGCTATTGTCAAATAAATTGACTAAAAGTAATGATAATGGGCTGCATTAAAAAAAACTAGTAGAAGGGAAGTTGAACAGTTTGCTATAGAAATATAATAGATATTTGAGTGGATATATATATATATATATATATATATATATATATATATCCTAATGTAAATATTACTTGATATTCCTTTTGGTTACAGCAGCATGTGATACTCCATAAATATGTACGTGCTTTGCATCATTAAATTTTTAGAAACACAGAAATCAGGTACGGCTAATGTATACTGTTAGAAGTCCTGAAAGCTACCTGGGAGTGAGTGGTGACTCACCCTGGGACACTAATGTTCTAGCTGGGGTTGGGGGGGTTTAATGCTGAGCTGTGTATGGTTTTATTTCTCTGAACCCTTTTGCTGCTCTGTACTTCTCAGCTGTCTTCCGATCCTTTTCTGAATTTCCAGTGCCCTCCCTCCTTTTCTCCTTCTCTCTCCCCCTCTCCCTCCCTTCCTTTCTTTGAAATAAAATCTATGTTAGCCTAACTTTCTACCTCATTAGGTAATATGATAATAACTTCTAATCTACCTCTTACCCAGAAGTCTCTGCAGTACATTTTAAAAGCTATTCTAGTATTGATATTCAACTAACAAGTATTTGCTGAGCATCTACTATGTTCATTTCAGAAATTGTTGTGAATTATGTCCTAAGTTCAAGACAAAATTCATGTAGTAAGCTCTTATGATACTCAAGTTGGCAGCTCAAACACAATCTAAAAAATGTAAAACATTCTAACACTAAATGATTCAAAACCATACCAATTTGATCCTTACATGCTGACAAATGATAGAAAACATTTAAAAATGTTTGTTTTCCATAATTAAACATGTTTCTATAACAACAGAAAACTCTGTTGTAACAGTACTAGAATTTATAACCTACCTGTGATGGTTAGGTTTTGTTGTCAACTTGATCTTTTTAATTATCTTGGATTGGTCTCTTAGGATATTTAGCAGGATGCCTCTCAGTAGGGCGCAGGATATAAGGAAACTCAGGGGAGCTAGAAATGGACATCCTCTCCTGAAAGGGCAGTGCAGGAAAGAAATTCCAGAGACTCAGGAAGCCATTAAATTTGGGATAGGATTGCAAGACTTTGCCCTAAGGCTATATAAAGGGGAAGGAGATTTTTCTCCCTATGCCTGTTTGCTGTTCTCTCTCTCTCTCTCTCTCTCTCTCTCTCTCTCTGTGTGTGTGTGTGTGTGTGTGTGTGTGTGTGTGTGTGTGATGTTGGTGATGGCTTCTTTCTCTGCTTGGACCCGTGAAAGAGGATAAGCCTTTTTCACTATTATAGAACTTTCCATGGATCTGTAGCTTCAATAAACCCTTTCCTCCCAAAAACTGTGCCTGGTTTGGAGATTCATCCTAGTGGCGTTTGGCTGACTGCGACAATATCATATCTCAAATCTGCACTGAGGTTTTTCAGGTAGTGTTGCCCATGCTGAATGGTGAGATATAGCAAAGTGCCCATGTTGTGTGTCCAGACCCAAGACTTCCAGGAAGTCACATGATGCAACATGGCCAAGTGGTGCTAGAAATACAAGTATTAATTTTCACTGTGGGTTTGATTTATAATTAATTTTGAACATTGAGCAATCAGAAGACTTTCACTATTGCCAGATTTTTTTCATGACTGCCACATTAAGTTAGATGCCTCTGATGACCCCAAATAGGAGTCACACCTCACGGTATAAGAAGCCGAGCTGCAAAATTCCTAAACTGCTCAATTACTAAATAAAAAGATACCAAAATAGTTCTGATAAGGAAGCTAGAATGAGACATGGAATGAGGAGAGGCATGGAGAGGTCAGAGGAGGGGATAATAGACAGAGAAATCTATCGGGGTGGAAGGTAAAGGGGTAAGGAAGGGAGGGAGGGAAGACATACAAAAAACTCTTGAAGGCATGAATCAGTACTACAGAAGCACACCTCTTGGTTAGCTAATTAAAAGATGAAAGAAAGAAAGATAGATAGAGAATTTGGGCAGAACACTAAATGTATGAATAAAGCTTTACACTAGAACGATAGGCTGTGCCAGAACTGGGTTAGCCCCACAGTGAAGTATTGGTTAGGGCACCCATGAGGTTCTCCCCCCCCCCCAAAGTACCTGTTGCTGAAAGTACCCAGGCTGTGGTCAAAGGACACTGAGAGATCATATTGGAACTGAGATGAAAGCCAGCTCCCTGGTGGCAAACTCTCATAGTGCTGCAAAGTGCAATGTGAGCTACTGAGTCACCAACAAGGCCAGGCACGGTGGCACACACCTTTATTCCTAGCACTCATGAGGCAGAGGAAGGAGGATTGTTTTGAGGTCACCCTGAGTCTACAGAGTAAATTCCAGGTCAGCCTGGGCTAGAGAAAGATCCTACCTTGAAAAAAAAAACAAACAAGCAAACAAAACAACAACAAAAATGTCACCAACAGTGTGAACAATCAGTGGATTCTGCAAACCATAGACTCAACCAGTCAGGCAAGATGTACCCCCTGGTGCAATTGTGACACGTAGGTTATGGGTGTAATCAACTGCTCTCTGATTGGATATGAGACCTGCTCAATGGAAGGGAATTCATGCCTGGTACTGAGAACCAACTCAGAAGCCCATGGCATAAAAGATCATAGATTTTGGAGGGAAGCTCCCACTATTCTTTGTCTAAAAGGAGAGTCTATGCCCATCAGTCAAAAGCCTTCTAAACATCTATGTTTACTGCCTTTGATCCATGCTTTTTTACTCTTGGCTAGAGAACATGCTTTTTACAGATGACAGCAAATACCAGGGAGAGACCCAAGACCCATCAGTATGACAAGAAAAAAACAAAAAAACTGCCTCGCACGAGAAAGGATTCATCTCTATCACATCTGCCTGGGCTCAGGAGACATTACAGAGGAAGTGGTGGATCAAATAGGAGTGCTACTCTCACTGCTAAACAGAGAACTTCCTCCAGGGAGATGTCAGTAGATACCACGGAGACTCAAACTCATCAAAGCAGAAAATTAGAGGCTAAGGAACCGTCAACACCAAAAGGAGACTTCTAACACCACCCTTCAAGGCTCAGGGAACATTATGGAAAAGATGGTGGGAAGAACATAAGAGCCACATGGTGGGAAGGTATCTTATAAGGCATTGTCCTCCCCACCAAGACTGCCTGGCTCATTTGTGTCCCCACAAGTAAATAGAGATAACTCCACTGAGGAAGGACTTAAGTGAAATGGGGGTTGGGGAGAGAGAACGTAAGAGTTTATATAACCCAATGAAAATATGTTCAATTAGCATTATGTTTATATACTAAAGTTCTCAAAAAGATACTAAAATGGGTAAAATGTTGGGGTAAGAATGTAAAAGTCCACTTACAAAAATGATCAAACTTCAAAAAGGACAGAACCAGATGAATGAAGTAAAAATATGAATGTGGGACCTGGAGAAGAAAACTAGGAACATAAAAGACAAAGCCAGAGAAATTGATCTTAAATGTGAGCAACATGGATGAGAAATTTAGTAAGGAAACTCAGATTTGGAAATAAAATCAAAATATTGGAAATGAAACTTAATGAATTTATAAGATCTCAGGGCAAAGTTCCTCCATGAGAACACAGCAAGCAGAAGAAAGAATATCAGGCATGGAGGAGAAGGCTGAGGTAATACAATATCCAAACATCAACAGTGACAAGAAATAGTGAACAGTTGTGACCATAACTTCTAAGAACTCTGGGATATGATTATAAAGCCAATCATAGGAATCCACAAAGTAAAAGAAGGAGCTGGAAAAAAAATTTGGGCATAGAAAATCTAGCTAATGAAATTAGGAAAAGTTTCTATGTCGGGAAAGAAATGGACATTCAAACAGAAGAGACACAGGACCTCAAATAAACATGCCTGTTGTGGTCAGCTTTCTGTGTTGCTGTGAAGAAAGAACCCCCCTTTCCCCCCCCCAAAAAAAAAAAAGAACCCAAGCAAAAGAAGCTTGTGGAGGAATGGGTTTACTTGGCTTATGGACTTAAGGGGAGACTCCATCCTGGCAGGGAAAATGATGGCATGAGCAGAGGGGTGGACATCACCTCTGCCACAGCACTGCAAACAGCGGCAGGAAGGTGTACCAAACACTGGCAAGGGGGAGCTGGCTTATAACCCCATAAGCCTGCCCCCAACAACACAGCTCCAGTGAGGTTGTAAAACCCAAACTGCCATCAGCTGGGCATCGACCATTCAGAACACATTCATTTGTTTGTGGGGGACACCTGGATCAAACTATGACAATGCCCAAAGAAGAACTTCTCTGCACATTATTATTAAGACTCCAAGGAAAGATATCTGGCTGCCTAGCATGAAATGAGCCACCTCTAACACATATGCCAGGACCCAGGAGACATTACAGAGGAATTGGTGATTTAAACATGAGTGTTGCTCTCACTGCTCTCCTGAGAACAAGCTACAGGGAGATGGAGATAGATATTGAGGACACTCAAAGTGCATCAAAGCAGAAATCCAGAGGTTGCAGAGAGCTCAACCCTAAAGTTGACTTATAACATACCTGCCAAGGCTCAGGGAACATTGTGGAAGAGGGGGCAGAAAGATTGTAAGAACCTCACAGTAGGAAGGAGGATTCTGAGGCATTTATTTCCCTTCCCCTGCCCAGAAAGTGACTGATGCATTCACAAATACACAGTGAATACCAATAAGCCAAAATGAAGAGGACCCTCAGTGGAATGGGGGTGGGGAGAGGGCATGTGAGAAGATACCCCTAGGCAAATATGACCAAGACATGATCTTTTTATACAGTGAAGCTAATAATTATCAAAAATAAAAATTAAGTAAAAATGTTTTAAGAAGATGACTAAAGTACAAAGCAAAGAAAAAATATTAAAAGCTGTCTATCATAGAATGAAGGTTTCCTCTGGGAATGACGTGATAATTCCCTTGTCTTCTTGAAGTAGAGATAACGTTGGCTCAGTAGCCCTGACAATGAAATAGACAGCACAATCTAGTGACGCTGGGTTTAGGATAATGGTAATGGGAGCATGGGCAGTCCCGAGGAAGAGGAGAGGGAGGAGTGCCCAGGGCACTTACAAGAGATTCAACCCACCACTCCCTCCAGCATACCAACCCCCACCACAGTGTCACTTATCTTGGGAGAATTACAAGAAACAGGTTAACTGAGAGTAAGACTTCATAATGTAACTTCCAAGAAGTCATCATCAACGATGGGGTAGGAATTTGGGGTGGTGTGACTGTTTCTGTTACCCATGCTTCTGTAAGTATCTCCTTACTCATGCTCCTATAAGGAATCCTAAGGAAATCACTGTTTCACCAAGTTGGAGGTGGATTTGGAATCATTACTTTCCTTTTTTCATTTGCTCCCCATTCAGATTAATAAATGCTTGTTCGTATCTCCCGGGGACAAGTGACATGGCAAATTGGCATCCAATGTGAGACATAACATAACCAAGGATGAACTTGGGAGAACCAATCACAATTGCTATGGATAGCAAGACATGCAAATGAGGCTGAGCCCTCTGAAGTGAAGCTTCTACAGGAGCAATACTGAGGTGGCCATCCTTCTCTGAGATGTGTGGGCATGCCTTCTTGTTTTGCTACTGGTTGCCTGGCCTTCCTCCCTGTGTGCTCTATAGTAGTTTTGCTGCTGGTTGCCTGGGCCTTGGTATGGATATTAAGACATACAAATAAGGCCTGTGTTGTATGTGGACGTGGAGTGTCCATGAAGAGGTCTCAGGGTGGTCTTCTTCAATTTGGTGTGAAGTGCCAGGCCTCCCTGATGAATTGCGTCCACTGCATGACTGTGGGTGGAGATGCTCTGAAACCTTTGAAGGATGAGATGTTACATTGTTGTCTCCGATCAAAGTACATCTAGAATGAGGCAGCTGGGAAGCCATCACAGCAGCTGCGTGGCCACTGATAGGTGTAATCAGACATGTAATTGAGGCCATGGTATCTGTCCAGTGGAAATTTGTTCATTCATGTAGTAAAAGAAGTATAACGAAAAGGAACATGCAGGTATTATCGTCTACATTAGCTTTTTATCCATTGAACTATTTCCCCAGCCCCAGGGAGGAATTTAAAGCAAGAAGTGAGAGAACCTCTCATGGGCTTGTTTGTATGGCTGCGGGACATGGGGGTGGATAGAATCAGTGTGAGCTCTGTAGAGGTAGAGAAACTGAGTAAAAGAGCTGCTTATTTCTTCTTAAGACAAAGACTGCATAATCCGAGGCAGTATGAGGGAAGTTGGTCCCTGTTGGACTGGTTCAGTGAGCACTTAGGGAAGCTTGGTGATCCTTAACTGAGGTTCTTATGAGTATCAAAGATGGGGACATAAGAGAGGAGGGAGAGACATTACCAAGAGAACTAGGCATAAGAGACATAGTGTCAATGCCTAGTTTACTGGGCCAAATTGGAATGTGTTTGTCAGAGTTAGAGAGGAAGTTATTTCAGCGGGATTCTTGGGTCTGGGTGTGGTTTTAGTGGTTTTTCTAAGCCCCATGTCCGGACATGATATTTATGAGGTAGTAGAGGAACTGGCGGATCTGAAAGATTTAGATTGGCATGTAAATTGAGTTTAAAAAGCACTAATATAATAATAAAGAGGCAACGAGAGAGAAGAAAAGCAGGCAAAGTAGTCTGTCTGGGTCACTTGAAGGCAAATGTAACACGGTTTGCTTGGAGCTGGAGGCCCTAGAGGATAGTATAACGGAAAGTCAAAGCCAAGTGCTGTGCTGGGAGCTCCTGGAAGGCTTAAAAGCTCGATCAACCACCCACAGAACATGTGAATGATAAAACAGTGGAGGCAAAAAAGACCAGCTTGTCTCTGGAGTGGATAGTTACTCTCTCAGAGAAAGATCTGTGCATTTCTTTCCTACAAAATGTATAATGGGAGTGGAGAGTTTTTGATCAGTCTTTGGCTAATGAGGTGAGGCAGCTACAGCTACAGCCCTGGTGTAGAGCCTGTCAGTTCTGGGGATCCACCTCAAATATGCTCCTCCTGGCTCCAGGCTGTGCCAAGGATCTTGAACTGGTACTTTATGCTTCATAGCCCTATGGACATACCTCAGGATAGGTAAGAGAAATGGCTTATGAAAAGTGATTATAGGTTATAGAGAGATTAATAAAATAATACCTCCTACCCATGCCATAGTTCCTAACATTGCATTCTTGAGGAATTCGTTGATATAAGAAATGAAATTTCATTTGCTGTTTTGAACCTTGCTAACAAAGTTTTCAGTTTCCCTTAGTCACTAATTTCTGGGGTCAACTGCCATTTACTTGAAGTGGATAACAATGGGCCTTCAGTAAAAAGGCTTCATCACATGGATGGCATGATGTAAATCTCTGAATGGCCGGTCTAACTGAAAAAACAGGGGAGTTCCAGGTTTAGTAAGAGACTTCTCAAGAAAATCAGGTTAAGGAGCAATAGAGGAGGACAGCTTATGTCACTTGGGCTCTCGTGCATGAACACACGTACAGACACACATGTATAATGCCACACACACAAACAGATTTGAACAGGCATTGGGAGGAGCATCGAAAATTATAGTTAAATACTGTGATGGTTAAGTTTTGTTGTCAACTTGACCTGTTTAATGGGTCTCTGTGATTGCTTACAGGAAGGATTAACTAAAGGAGGAGATACCTTCTCCAGAGCGAGCCCTTCCTCCTGAGTGGGTGGCCTTCTCAGTAGGGATTGGAATGTAAGGAAGCTCAAGGGGAAGGAAATCTCTTTTCTTCCTCCCCCTCCCCCACATGTTTTACTGGGGTGCGTGCGTGCGTGCGTGCGTGTGTGTGTGTGTGTGTGTGTGTGTTTGTGTGTGTGATGTTGATGATGGCTTCTCTCTCTCTCTCTCTGTTTGGACTGATAAAAGTGGGCAGCCTCTTTCACCATTATAGAACTTCCCCTGAATCTGTAACTTCAATAAATCCCTTCCTCCCATAACTGTGCCTGGTTTGGAGATTCATCCCAGCAGTATGTGGCGGACTATGGCAAACAGTTAAAAAATGGTATTCTGTGTGGATGGGGGAAGGTATATCCAGAAGCCATCAAGTTGTTGAATGAAAATCCCAGTGTAAAACGTGGATTAGCACTCTCTGAGTTGTTGGCCAAAGAAATCTGTGAGTCCTTCCCCCAAAACAAAGGCTATTGCCACTGTTGCTCTTCGTTTTATGCCAAGATTAAAATGCTAAAACTCTGCTGCTGAAGACACCACATCCTTTGGTTGTAGCACATGGAGAAATCAAGCTAAAACTGAACTGATAGCTCCCTTTCTACTGGCTGGCTTCCATGGTGCTGAAAGGTGTCATGCATACTGCTGGGGAATTGTCACCAACAGTCCTACTTGCTTGTGGACTCTGAATGATATACTATCAACATGCCAGTCCAGATGTGCAATAGTTAAGTTATAACAACTGTTTTGGGAACAAATAACTACTTTCTGATTAGATTTAAGGCCTGCTCCACAGGAAGGAATTCCTGTCTGGCTAAGTCATAGTCTCTAATAGGGAAGTGTGTTCATGAAGCTGCCCTTTAAACATTTGCGCTACGTCCTTAAGTTTACTCTTGCTTTCTTGCCAAACCAAGCCAATATAACTATTCTAATATTTAATAAAGTAGACTTCAGACCAAAATTAGTCTCAAGAAATAAAGAAAGCCATTAAATATTAATAAAAAATAGTCCATCAAGAAGATAAAGTATTTATAAATATATATGTTCCTAGTATTGAGGCTCCAAATTTCATAAGACAAACAATAATAATTATATAAACCACCAATAGGTCCTGATATAATATTAGTGTGTGAATTTGGCAACTTACTCTTGTCAGTATATCAACCATGCTAAATATCAACAAATAACCTTCAGTTAATCTGTAGCACAGAACAAATGTATTTAAAAGACATTAGCAACATATTCCATATAACAGCCATGGAGCACACATTCTTTTCAGCACTTCATGGAACTTTCTCCAAAATAGATCACATTTTCGATCAGAAGGTAAGTCATAAAAATACAACAGAATAAATATAATTTCTTATATCTTATAATGTCAGAGTCGAATAGCACTATAAAATCCACAGAAAAGGTAGTTTGAATGTATATCCCCCACAGACTCATGTGTTTTATTAAGTTTGGAACTTGGGTTTCCAGCAGCCTGGCTGGAGAAGGTGTCACTGGGGGTGGGGCAGATCCTGGGATGCAACCCAAGGGTGTGTCTTGGGTTAGATCTGAATCTAGCCCTAACATATGCAGAGAGATCTGAGGTTTTTGTTGGCTTGAGGTGGTTTCTCTCTCTTCTTGGATTTATGAATGGGAGCCAGCTTCCTCTACCATTGATGGACCTTACTCTTGGATCTGTAAACTGAAATAAATCTCATTCTTCCCATAAATTGTATCTGTTTGGCAATTCATCTGAGCATTGAGGAACTGATTAGTACACTTGGAGACTGAGTGATACACCCCTGAATTAGTGTACACTTAAAGAAATCATGGAGGAAATGAAAAGTTCCTAGAATCAAATGAAAATAAAACTACAATTTGCCATTCACTCTGAAATACAACTATGTAGGAGGAAAGTTTAGAGCCATATTTGCTTTCATTAGAAAATAATTCCTAGAAATCTTAATAACCTAATGTTGCATCTCAAGGTCTTTACAAGAACAAAGCAACATCAAAGGCAGTAGATGGAAGGAAATAGTCATGATCAGAGGAGAAATTAATGAAGTGGAGACAAAAAGATCAATATAAAATATCAATGAAACAAAGTTGATTCTTGGAAAAAATAAGCAAAATCAAAATAGAAGAGACACTATTTGGAAAGATGAAGTGATTGGGTGGTGGAGGGTTGGGAGGGGGAAAATAAGCAAGATCAACACTGTTAGCCCAATTAATCAAGGAAATATAGAAAAAAGAAACAAATCAACAAAATTAGAGATGAACTAGGGGACATTGCAGCAGATAGCAATGAAATCCTTTAGATTATCAGGAAATACTTGGAAACTTATTTTCCAGAAATAACTGATAAAATTTCTGGAGAAACTAAGCATAGAAAGAACATATCACAATAGAGAAGGCTAAATATGTTAAACCTATAGCTAACATATACTAAAGGTGGAAAGCTGAAAGCATTTACATAAAGAATGTAGCATGAGTTTGTCAATAAAGTGCTCCAAGTCTTAGCTAGAGCAACAAGGCAAGAGAAAGAAATAAAGAGAATATAAACAGAAAAGTCAATAATTCTGAAATGAAAAGATCCTAAAAACGCATCAGAAAACTTTTAGAACTATGTGACACCCTTATTGAGTAGCAGGATCCATAATCGGCATGCAAAATTCAGAAGCTTTTCTACACCAATAACCTTGCCAAGACAGAAAGCAGGAAAGCAAATCCCACTCATGGTAGTTTAAGAATGTAAGAGCCACGGTGGGAGAGAATATCCAGAGACATTGACCCCCCCCCCAGCAACAACACACAAGGGGGGTGGGGAACTGGCTACCTCTAGAGCAATTCATGACCCCCTATACCATGGACTGATCCAGTACACCCACAGAGTAGGATCCCCAGTGGATTGGGGACAGGGAGGAGGGAAATGGGGGTACCATCATAAGATTTGCTCATACAATGTATCTAATTATGGATAATAAAGACATTTAAAAATATATATGGGAATAAATCTAACCAAGGGGGTAAGAGACTTCCATAACAAAAACTAAATAATTTGAAGAAGATACTTGAAGATGGAAATCCTTCTGATACTCATGGATTTGCAGAAATAGTATTGTGAAAATGAGTATATTGCCAAAAGTGATCTATGGAGTCAACACAATCATCATCAATTCCAATGACAGTCTACAGAACTAGAAATAACAACTCTACATTCATATGACAACACAAGAGACCTAAAGAGCTGAAGAAATTCTAAGTAGAAAGAGCAGTATAACAATAGAGAAGTATAACAATACCTGGTTAAAAAAAAGTTCTATTACAGAGGGTTAGTGACAAAACAACATTGTATTGGCATGAAACAGACATGTAGACCAACAGAATGGAATGGAAGACCCGAGAATACATTCACACTACAATGGCCACATAATCTTTGCAATAGTGTCAAAAATATACTTTGGAGAAAAGATAGATTCTTCTACAAATGGTGTGACAAAAATTGGATATTATATAAAAGATTCATACTAGATCACTATCTCTCATTCTGTACAAAAATCATTTCAAGGTGGATCAAAGACCTTAATGCTAGATTTAAAGCTACAAAACTGTTAGAGGAAATGCCAATACAATCTAAGAAAAAGGCACAGTCAGTCACTTTTTGTAAAGGAATCCCCAAATAGTTCAGGAATTAATTTCAATAACTGACTAGTGGTAATGCCTGAAAATGAAGAAGCAACAATCTGAGCGAAGGGACAGCTTACAGAACAGGAGAGAATCTTTGCAAACCTTATATACAACAAGAGATTAATACCTGAGTTTATAAAGAACTCCAAAAACTAAACATCAAAACCCAAATCATTCAATCAATAAATGGGCAACTATATTGAATGGACAGTTCTTAAAAGAAATACCAATGACTAAAATTCATGAAAAGACATTCAGTATCATTCATCAAAAGCGAAAAGCAAATTAAAAATATATTAACATTTCATTTCATTCCTGTTAGAAAAGCCATCGTCAAGTAAACAAACAATAAATGATGGCAATGTTGTGGGGGACAATGAGTCCATATTTTATGCTGGTAGGAAAGGAAACTGGTGTAGCACTATGGAAATTAGTATGGAAGCTCTCCTGAAACTAAAAATAGGACTTCCATATGATGAAGCTATCCTCTTCTTGGGTATATACCTAAAGAAATTTAAGTCAGCATACCATAGAGATACTTGCCATATTTATTACTGCACTATTTACAATAGCTAATATATGGAACCTGTCTAGATTTCGGTCAACAGATGAGTAAAGAAAATGTGGCAGAGTTCCAAAATGGGATTTTTATTCCATTGTAAAACAAAATTATGTCATTTGTAGCAACATGAAAGGAATTTAAGACGATCATATTAAGCAAAGTAAGGTGAACTCAAATACAAGTATTCCACGTTTTTAATATATGCAGAATACTGATTAAATGCATATATACATATCACGTATTAAATACATTTACACATATATGACATAAAAGCAGAAGTGTTACTCTGCAAGGAAAGGAGAGAGGTCGACAAGGATAGAGAAGGGGAGAAAAGGAAGGTATGGGGGACGAGGCCCAGGGTGAGGGTAGGGAAGAGATAGCTAGAGTAATAGAAGAGCAAGAGTGAGCAAGGCGCCCTGATACATATGAATGGAAATGTCACATTGAAGTCCATTATTTTGTATAAGTTGTAAAAAAGCAAAATCAAATGTATTATAAGCATGCCTAACAATACATTAATTTTTGTGAGACTAAAAATGAGGTACTATATAGTACTATAATATATATAAAATGAAAGTCTAATCAAGCATTGCAGATTGTTTCCTATGTAAAAAATGTTCTCTTTTGTAAGTATAGCTGGTTGTACAAAATATTAAGGGCAAATATATTTCAACTTAAAAGTTCCCCTCATTATGAGACTCAAATCTATCTTGAGTCAAATTGCCATGTTTGGGAATTAGAGGATGCTCAGTTTAATTTGAATTTTGGATAAACAATGAATGACATTTTGTTGTTGTTGTAAAGCATGTTGCTGTTTTTCTGATATAGAAAGTGAACTGGGCTTCTTGTGCTTTTGTCTAGGAGCCTGAATCCCGAGTTGTAGTTTTGTCCTGGTTTATTCTGAAGGACAGTGTTGAGTTTCAAGATGGAGAAGTTAGTAGGCATGCTGCCACGTTTTGGCGGTGGTGAGGAGCGATGCCATTACTGCTCTTGAGAGAGAAGATGTGCCAGTGTGGGGCTGGACACTCATTTCCAATGTCAGAGTCTATCAGGCAGCAGGATAAACTAAAGGACCTTTAGGGAGAAAAGCCTGAATATTCTCATGCTTGTCTTAGATAACGGTAGTTATGGTTGGCACTGTGGCATAAGAGTCTGAGATTTCTAGATGAGGCTGTGGGCAAATCGGAAGATGATTTGAACTGTGGATATCGCCAGAAATAATATGGGAACTATTCTCATGTGACTGGCAGTAATTTATGAAGAACCACTTACAGGAGTATGATGTTACCAACTGCCAAATTTTGTGTTTATTTAGCACTATTAAACCAATGTTTGCTTTCATAATACCTTTCAGGCAAGCCATTTTAACCAGTGAAGGGAAGACAAGTGAAATTAATTCCCTGAGGGTTGTACATTGGGTCAACAACAGAGACAGAGGGAAGAATAAAATTCCCTAAGCTTCTAACCCTGAAGACTTTCATTAAACCATAATTGGTATTATTTTCTGACATGAACCTCTTTCAAGCACTTTAAAATATTATTTCAGAAAAGCTAGACACACATGTGGAGAGATGTCTTTGCAATAATGCAAGGTTTCCTTAATTAAAGAAACTTGAAGAAATCCAAAGTTAAAAGTCTCAGATATCTTCAGTCTCCACACAAATAAAACCTTCAGAAATTCATTTCCTTGTGTGCTTCTATTTTTCTGAAGAAGTAATTTACTTTATAATTGTATTTTCATGTTATTTAGAAGAATGAACACTATTAAGGGATAGTGTTTTTCCATCCATATAGGAATATATTTGAAAGTTAATTAACAATTGGCTACCAAATGTTTATTTACTAAAATGATGAAAAACTTTTAATAAAGCTTTACTTTAGTGTGGCTACAGTTAAACGTTCAAACTTGACAATAAAGACACAAAGTGTTGAAATATTTGAAGCTGTTAATCTTTTAAATAGCAGTGTCAACCATAGGGTGATATTCCAGAAACCACAGTTGGCACTGATACATTTATTAAGAGTATTTCAGCTTAGTCATGATGCAAATTCCCAACAAATCAAATTTTCAGTAATTTGTCTTCAAAAAGAGTAGACAATCAAAAACATGTATATGTCACAATGATGTCACTTAGCAATCTGCCAATCAGGCTACACATTATTAGGATAGGGGAAAATGGGCAAGGTCATTCTGCCCTCATGGCCTATTGGCACAACTACTGGTCTTGCACAATACACTGGGGGTTAGAGGGAAAAAATGTAGCTAGTGTGAAGAGAGAGAAACGTGATTATCAACAAAATGTATGACACAAATGCAAATGCTCTTGGTATGTATGTGTGACTGTATGTGCAGAGATCATCATCATAGGTTCAGACAAACTTAGCAATGTGCAGAATACGTAATAATTAACACACAGATTTCCAGCACAAGGTAAGTTATTGGTTGTATGGGAACCTGTTTCTTTGAGCAGGAACCAAGCAAAATCTTCCTTCTTTTGCTTCCTTTCTCCAGGGAAATGTTCCTGTTTCTCAGTCTTGGGCTTTCCTTGGGCTTTGGTATAAGACTACCAATGTGTGGAAAATTCCACTTGTTTTGTTAACTTTATCTTTCATCATTCTTCTACACTTACTCCGCCTCTTTGGTGTGTCTGAATATCACTTACTTCTAGCCTAACCACTTCCTCCCATTCTAACGTAAAATAATATCTCAAAAACAGTTTGCTCATGCTGCTTTTTTTTCTGGGAAGTCATGCAATAAGGCATAGTAATTGCCCTGTCTTTGACTATAAAGAGAACTTGATGTTTATGGGTAATGATAATAAGTTACAGACACTAATGTCATTATTTTTTTTAGTAAGGGTCTCACTGTAACCCAGGCTAATCTGGAATTCACTATGGAGTCTCAGGGGGGATTGAACTCACAGAAATCCTCCTATTTCTGCCTCCTTTGCTGGGATTAAAGGCATGCCCTCCCACACTGATGCCATTAAAATATTTATTTAAGAGAGTGACAAAGGAGAGAGAGAGACAGAGAGACAGGGAGAGAGACAGAGAGAGAGACAGAGAGAGAGAGAGAGAAAGAGAGAGAGAATGAGTATGGGCACACCAGGGCCTTCTGCCACCGAAAACTCAATACACACCAAAACTCAAGCACCACTTTACACATCTATCTTTACATGGAAACTTGGGAATCAAACCTGGGTCATCAGGCTTTGTAAGAAAGTGCTGTTTAACCATTGAGCTATCTCTTCAGTCTAATTGATGTCATTTTAAAATATAAACTGCATTTTTAAAAGTTGTAGTCCTTAGATATATCATGCAACAAACTAAAGGCATTTAGATTCATTTCTAGGTAAAGAGGAATTGAATTTGAATTTGAAAATGAGAATATTCAACTGAAATGTGTAATAAAGCTTTCTGAGTTTAAAACCAATAATAAAAATAGAAGTTTTTAGAGTTACTAGCAATCAGAGTATTGCTTTGAATACTAGTACAGTTTATTTAGTCATATTTTTGCATGTGTAAGTGGGGGTGTAATGTGCATGTGCACATGTGTTCATATGTGGATGGGCTCAAGTGCACGTATAGGTATGTATGCACAGGTGGGTATACACATGTGGAGGCCAGAGATTGACATTGGGGTCTTCCTCAGTTGCTCTGATCCTTGAGACAGGGTCTCTTACTAAAGCTGAGCTCACCAATTTGACAAGTTTCACTAGCCAGTGATCTTCTGAGATCTGTCTGTCTCTCCAGTGCTGGGATTATAGGCACATACCACCTCGCCTGGCCTTTTTTGTGCCTTCTGAGGATTTGAACTCTGGTTCTGGTGCTTCTATGCCAAACACTTTACCCCCTGATGCATCTCTCTGGACCTGAGTTCAACTTGATAGGATACAAATGACTATTTCCTTGGGACAAGCTGGCACTTGAGTTTTCTGCCATAGTCTCTGTGGGTTGGTGTCAAGATGGGCAAGTTTG
This sequence comes from Zapus hudsonius, assembly GCA_004024765.1. Taxonomy (NCBI): domain Eukaryota; kingdom Metazoa; phylum Chordata; class Mammalia; order Rodentia; family Dipodidae; genus Zapus; species Zapus hudsonius. The sequence goes on from PVHP010004307.1 coordinate 27,135, forward strand.
TAGAACATGGGGGTGTAGCACTGGTCCTTGCCTGGCACAATTCCAGATGCAAAGCCATCATCACAAAGCACCCCGATGATGTCCCAGACTCCCTCTGCAGCTATGCTCTGCGACCACTGCCCCACAGAGTGCAGACTACCATAGGTAAGGAGAAACTTAGCAACAAATCAAAGGCCAAGTGTTATGTGAGAGCTTCAAACTGCAGTAGCTCATGCTCACAGGTCGCTGTGGAGATCTCCCTAGACAAAACTGTGCCCTGTAATGTTTGCAGAGACCTAGGTCTGAAACGGATGATTGGAAACTTACAGACTAAGCTACAAGACACACAAGAGCATGGCTCTTTTAGAAGCTTTGCCGATAGATGTTCCTTTCCATCATCATTCTTTGAAAGTAGCATTTTAAAGCAACACAACCTTATGAAAACCTGCCTTTCCCTGATTCCCTGACATGAATTACTAGTCACTTATAGGAGCCGTCTGTGGAAAGTTGACTTTAGAGTTGAAGTCATTAGAAAGCCGTAGTGAAGAATTTCATAGTTTTATGCCCTGAAATGTTGGCACCATTCCTGGCTCTATGCGGATCCTTCAGAATCATTAATGTTTAAAAGGTGGTTCTGGAACAAAAATCTAAACTCTACCCAGAAATACAAAACAGACGACCTTTCTCCTATTCATCATGCTTTTCATATTGTTTCATCTGATTCCAGTTTTTATAGTATAAAATCTGTTTTTTTCAGCACTGCAGTCTTTCTCACCTGCTCGTGCACTTTGAGCTAACATTTTCTTCGCTGCAGCCATTGGCACTAAAGCCACTTTTAATGACTTCAGGCTCTCCAGTTTCAAATGGAGATGTAAGAAAGGGGAGACATTGAAAGCCCAGAAAAGGCAGTTTCTCAGGAGAGTTTCCACTGTTGCCCAAGACACAGCTTAAAAACCTCCAGGGACTTCCCTACCTCTCTGGAATAGTTGGTGCCTCTTCTATATTGTTTCCATAATCCTACAGTATTGTTCCTTTACGACACTGTGAGCTCCCAGAATACACTGGTCTTTGGTTCTTATTTGAAAATGTCGTGCATAGACTATGATATGACACAGCAGAGTGTCAATCAGTGTTCAGTGATTGGGGTGCAATGATGTCTGAAAGGATGGATGGAAGAAAATACGAAGAACTGAATAATAAAGGTGGAAACCCAAAGCAGTCTTCAGCTAAACACTAAGTTGTCGGGTTGAATACCCAAATCCAAGTGATGTTGAGGATTTAAATGTTTTGAACTCACTTAATTTTTAAATTATTATATAGGTATTCTTATGTTATAATCATCCAGAGAAACTTGCTTTATAGCATCTCCTTTATTCTTGGGTTTCTAGGGCTTCGGGGGGTATTTGCTAATTGGTCTATACTTTGGGTTCCAAGTGGCAGAAATAAAGTTCAGTTGAAAGGAGGAACTCTATTGAGTCTCCAGAGGGTGGTAGCAGAGCTGACCATGGGGCTCATGAAAAGTTCTCTCCTTTTTCTCTGTTTTCTAATTGGCTTTCCACTCTCTCTTTCTTTCCTGCTCATCTAAGGGAGGTCATTTTGACATGACGATATTGGTTTCATAGCTCAACAGTTTAATCCCAAAGATGGGAGATGCTCTTTCTTTCAAGTTCTAGCCAGAAAATGCCTGGATATTTTTGGAGTCTAGCTTGGGAGACTGTCACTCAGGCCACATAGAGGGATGCTTATTTCTTCAGTCAATGTTTCCCTTTGAAGTAGGCCAATGTCTACTGACAGAGAAAGAAGCTAGACCTATTAGGGAGGCAAAGACAATAGGTTTTAGAGGAGTTGTCATATTTTCCCTTCACTTGATGGTAAAGAACCTTTCTTAAGCCACAAAGCTAAAAAGGTGGTTGTTGAGTTCTCAAGCAAGATGCCTAGCTAACTGAGCATGCCAGTACAGACCATCCATGTTGGTAAAGACAGGTGCCAGTGGGTACTGGTAGAAAAACAAGACAAGCTTGTGGAATAAACATACCAGGAAGACTAAAATATTGAGTCACAATGAGCTAGGAAGTAGGGATGCCTTGTAGCCAAGAATTCTTGGTCACAGACCATAGTCAGGGTAGCCGAAGTATTGGTCTCTAAAACCTAGATACAAAGGCTGTGAAGAACATGGTTGGCTCAAAATGTTCTTTATTAAAGAGCATCAGGTAACTGAGTTCTGAGCTTTGTATTAGGAACGTAAGATATTTTGTGGCAAGAGTGGGATGCACACACACACACACACACACACACACACACACACACATAACACTACTGCAAAAATTCTCTTAAGACCTTTCTGAACTGATTTCTGTCCCATTGACAAGCAGAAATAGGATATATGTATAGGAGATAAGAGGTATATCTAGATATAATAGCTAAAGGTAATAGCATTTCACCAGATCTTTACTTTCTCCATTTTAGCTCCTTTTCAAAACTCTCTGAGTCTTTTCCTAAGACTCCTGGCTAGAATTCTGTCCTATTTTGCAGAGCTGGTGAAAAGAGCATACTAAGAATTTCTCCTTAACTTTAGCCATTTACTGGAATAGTGTCTTCACATTCAAAATACCAACTTGACTGTAACTCATTCTGTGAAATCTTTTACTAAACCTTTCTACTTAACAGATTTCCTTAGTATTCTGCTAGTAAGAGTGATAAGATCAGTGCATAAATCCATTCATTTAGAATTCTTTGCACACAAGTCTTTACTGGTATCTAGATAGTATTTAAAGATGTTCATTGCCTATGAGAACAAGACTGTTTTAAAAGGACTTGGTGTCTTCTGAAGTTTTTGTTTGACATGCAAGAGTCCACTTGGAAGTGAGGACTTAAAGTGCTCACTGCACAACTCTGACACTTGAGTTGGATTCCCTGGATGCTATGTAAAAGCTATAAACCGTGGTAGGCTTATGTAATCTCAGTGTGATGGGAGGCAGAGAGAAGAGAGTTTCCCAGAAGCTAATGACGGACCAGTGAACAAGGAGAGACCTTGTCTAAAACAGGGTGAAAGTTGTGCTCTGACATTCTCTCTTGCACCATGCTATTCACACACCCATCCAGACTCACACACAGGAACACACACAGACACAAACAAATAAAAACACACACTAAATATGAACTTTAAAATAAGAGTCCAATTAATACTCAGTGTGTTTATATTACCATGATCTAGGCTCTGTAATGACTGAGCCTATGCAATACCTCATTTAATTTTGCTTGTTAGCAATACTAAAAAGAATAATTACACATCAACAGTAAATACATATATGGGCTAAAAACTATGCTCATGAATCTTAAGGAGATAATGCCTTCACTCATCTTGAGTTCACTGAAATGGAAATCAAGCTATTTTAAATGATATATTGTCTAGAAAAGACATTGGCTTTCTCTGAAACTCTGGTCTGCAGGTTGAGTTTATTTTCATAGATCAAACTAGTTTGTTTCTTATTTCATTCAGCAAATATGTCTTACACTATTACTAGCTACTCAAAATACCTTATTCAACCCTCAGAGCAACCCAATCTGTAAAATTTTCTTCTGAGACTTCAGAGCTATTGATTTAGTCATGATATTGATATATTAACAATGAGTTTTTCATTTGCAAGTGTGAAAAATGACCAGATACCATGGCTGCACCATGCTTAACCAATTTGGGTGGTTTTGATTTAGCTCACTTTCATGTTAGGAAAACAAAACAGAGTATGTTTTCTTTGTATAATGGTTTAGCTTACCCAGAGCAGGTTTGTATCCATTAGTTCATCATGATCTCACGACAAACTTGCTAAAGCTACAGGGACCAGTACATAGGGCCCCTTGTTGAGGAGTTCGAGAGCTAAAGGACCTGGGAGAATAAGGCAAAATAGATGGAACACTGCCCCAAAAGCAGGCTGCTTAGTCCCATGGAGGCTTTCCCTGAAAACCTGTCAAGACTTATCAGTCAGAGAAAAGAGCTTGAGGCTCAGTGTCAATCACTGTCATACGGTTCCACATCAGTGTATCACCACGTACCCTAAACCCTACCATATTGCATCACACCCTTTCCTTCTAGAAATCTACTTCAACTCCAAAGGAGGGAGTTAAGCCAGAAAAACAGTTAAAATGACCATTTTCTCATTTCCTTGAATTCCAACATGGTTAGTCTAAATGTTGGACTCTGTAAAGAAGAGATTTCTATGGATTTCAATGAAGAGCCTGAAAACCTACCAAACTAAAAAGATCATTGTTGAGTTATATGCGTCATTAATTTGTCTTGTTGGTTTGAATTTGAACATCTACAGACATTGCTGGCAAAATAAGCAATTTTCTCTTAAATTCTTAACTATGCCACTAATTAACTATGAAAGAATTACTTCTGAGGCTAGAAGAAAAACTCTTGAGATTTGGTGGCTTGCTATGTCCTTTTCTCTAAACTCTTAGTAAGTCAGCGTTGTGACACATAACTTTAAATTACTTGCTATGGAAAATAAACTCACTAATCAAATTCTTTGAGAAAGCCACTATTTCCCTATTTGGACAACCTGGAAATCATGTCAGTGAGCTTGTTTAGAACTCTAGTAGTGTAGCTGGCAGAGGACCTAAGGAATTAAACCAATGCAAAACAAAACAAGAAAGTCACATCAAACTAAAAACCCAAACAAACGAGAACACTAGTCATTCTGATGTTTCTCTCCACCAAAGGCATTTTGCGTCCATGGCTGGCGTTTTGTTTTTCCCAATGCTCAGTTCCAATGTGTTCTTTTTCTTAGTTGGCTTGTTCTAATGGAATCTTAAGGAATACTAACGATGGAAGATTTTAGGATGAGATCCATCTCACCTGCTTCTGGTGACAGTCGTTTCTCACCACAAGTCCCTTTGTGATTAACAGTAATATCGACAAGTCATTTAATAAACCACACATAACTCCAGGCCTAAGCAAAGATTGATGACTGAGAAAAAGCAGCAGTCCACCCACAGGTAATCAAAGCACTTCTTAAAATAATAAAGAAATATTGAGTATTTTACCCTTGAATCACAATTGAAATCTAATCTAAATTCACATACCTCACTGTGATTTACAAAGATTTTTTATTCAACAAATCTTATCCTGGATTCTTGTTGAAATGAATCAAATTCAGTTTCAAATATTTGCTGCAATTCCAATATACCCCTTGCTCTGCTGTCCATATCTAAAAGGCTACGGCTTAATCATTTTATTACTTCTGAGTGTTCCATGAAATATATTTTAGATTTGAACATTGTAAAATGCCATTCCTGCAACTTTGCCAATTTCCAAATGCTCTGCTGAATAGTTTATCATTGGTGTTCTCTGTTTCCTTTCTCATTCTCTTTGAGAATCAGCCAAGCAAATACTAGCTAAATTTATTTGCATTCATTAATGCATCTTAGCCTGAATATTTCTTGCTGAGGGAAATCACAGGGCCAGAAAGAATAAAACCCAATTCTTGGCTGAGACTTCTGTAGCATGGGGTAATGTTAGATGAAAAATCGAGACTGAGGGTATTTGAACTCCAGTTTACTCCATTCTTAATTTTCTTCCTATTAAGGTACATTCTGCTTGATACGTTTCTGCCCACTTATTAAATAGCTAACCCTGATATCATAAAGAAAAATGTAATTCACATCCATAAGGCTAATGTCACCCAACGATAGCTTGCTATTTTAAATAAAATGGAAACTGTATTGGAGTGACAGATAAGTAAAACAATCCACTTTATTTTTAACTGCTTTTGATGTCTTCCAGATTTTGAATATTCAGACAGAGGAATAATGGAAAAGTTATTTTTTCCCTTGAGTCACACCCCCACAAACTACTATTCCTCTGCCCTTATCACTGACCTTAAAAACAAAACAAAATAAAACAAAACAAAATTGATGAATCCAACTCCTTTAAATTTGCCAGGAGAATGGTCCTGGGCTGAGTTTCAGAAACCTCACTCACATCACTGGCATTTTTCCTAGAAGAGTCCTCCCAGGTATGTTTCTATGTAAAAGTTGTCCTCTTTGGGAGAAGTTGGAGACTCAGGGATAGGGTCAAACACCTCAATGCTGCTTGCTGCTGTTGGTCCTTCACCTGGGAGCAGGCATGTTTCTGGGGCAATCCTAAAGGGGAGCAACAGAGTTAGACATACAGCCTGTACTTTCCAGTGTTTACATACTCTGAAATAGACTAATCTGTTCCCAACCTGAGATCTGAAATAGGATTTCTCAGTAGCATCATTGTTCAATACAAAATGTGTGTGTGTGTGTGTGTGTGTGTGTGTGTGTGTTTCAGATGAGAAATCTGCTATTCTTCAAATTGTTCTTCTCTAGGTAATCTTGGTAATAAGTGGTTTCTGTCTAGTGGCTTTCATGATTTTTGATTTTTCTTTAGTTTCCAAAAATGTTAGTGTATCCTATCTTTGCATGGATTTCCTCTGGGTTATCCTGCTTTGGTTTAACTCAGCTTCTAGAATACCATCTCAATCAAGTGCTTTCTTTTCCTTCTGAGAGTCAGATGCTATGTGTGAGCTCTCTTGCTATAGTTGGACAGATTCTTGATATTCTGTGCATGTTTTTCTGTCTAGTCTTTCTGTTTCTCTGAGCTGGTTAGTCAGTGCTCAAGCTATGATTAAACTCACAAGCCTATGTGGTAGATTTTTAAATTAATCCATATTTTAAAAATTCTATGACTTCAATTTGTTTTTTTTTTTTTTTTTGTGTGTGTGTGTGTGTTACTGCTACTTCTGCCCTGCAAATTTTTGTTTTAATTTTTAAACATTTGTATTAAGGGAATGCATAATTGGGGGATGGACATATATCTGAGTGGTAGAGTACTTGCTTAGCGTATGTGAGGCTCTGAGTTCCAATTTAGCAAAGCAAAAAAATAAAAGGAGGGTTAGAGAGATGGCTCAGCAGTTAAGACATTTGCCCGCAAAGCCTAATGATCTGGATTTGATTTCCCAGTACTCATGTAAGCCAGAAGCACAAAGTGTCACATACATCTGGAATTCCTTTACAGTGGCTAGAGGCCTGGCACACCCATGTTCTCTCTCTCTCTCTCTCTCTCTGCAAGTGAATAAATAAATAAGATATTAAAAATAAAAATAAAAGGAGAGAACTATTAACTGTTAATGAAGTATTTTCATTATTACTACTTGAAATTTTTGTTAATTCTAATATCTGATTCATCTGAATGTCTATGTCTATCAGTTGTCTTTTTTTATTCAGCTAGAATTTTCCCGAGTTTTATGCTATATTTTGAAAATTTTGGATTTTGACATGGCTTGAATCTTAAATGTCCTCTGACCCCTCATGTGTTGAAGGCCTGGTTGCCAGCTGGTATACTTGGTGAGGTTATTGGGTGAATCTTCAGGGTTATCTTCACCAGTGTATTCATTCATTGATGGAGTCAGGATCTGACAGCATTAGTGAGGAATCAGTCAGGCTCAAGTGGAAGTAAGTAAGTCATCAGAAGTATGCCCTGGAGAATATGTATTGTCCCTGACCACTGTGTTCTCTTTCTTTCTGCTCCCTGGCCATCATGAGATGAACAGCTTCACCCCCCCTCACCCCGTGATGTCCCTCACCACAGCCCAGGGGCAACAGAACCAAGTAACCATGGACCCTTGATCCAAAATAATTTTTCTGCCTTTGATTTCTCTTAGGTATTTTGTCACAGCGAGGGGAGGGTAACAGATTTTTCAAAAGAAGGTTCCATTTGCTGTGTAGTGTGAGAGGTGGATATATATGTTTATCTTCCCTGCTTTGTTGCTGGAGGATTGGGTTAGCTCAGGTTCCCATGGGCTCCCTTGGCACTTGTGTATATGGTGTGAGGCATGCTAACTCGCCCTCCTTCCCGCTACCACATTCTGCTGCAAGTGTACCCACAGGGATGGACGCTCTTCTCTCCACTGTACCTTGGTGAAACTCTGGTGGAGGGCTGCTGACTAGATCAGCTCTAGCTAATCACATTTCCTCTTTAGACTTTGTGCTGCTGGCCCGTTTCTTCTCGGGTCCCTTGAATCTAGTCATGTTTCTTGGCCTTGACTTACATTACCTCTTCTCATCTTGTTGATGGGTGGGGAAGAAGCTCACTTCCCTGCTTAGAAACACTACTCAGTGTGAGAAGCAGTGTGCCTCTCTTTGCATTGACAGGTGGAGGAGGGAGTTGGAATATCACTTTCTTGCTCATTTCCAGCGCAACCATTAAGACAGGAATGGGGAAAGTTTCTGCTTATGTTAGGCGGTATTAACCTTTTGTCATCCATACTTTGGATAGGAGAAATTCATTTTCTTAAAGTTTTTTTTCCATTTTTTTTTCTGTGCCCATTGGCAGTCTAGAATCGTAAGCTTATTTAGTGGCCAGTTTGGTATCCCAAAGGAGGCAAAAGGAAAACCAGGTGACTCACCAATGTTGTCCCTGAAGTCCTGAGGTCCTTGGCAGTCTGATGGTTTTCCTTTTCGCTTTTCAGAGTCTTCCTATGCCGGTTTGGTTTGGTAGACTTAGGGTGTTCACAGTTTTTCAAGAGAGAATCTAGCAGAAATATGGCTAGTCCACCCTAAGTGGAATAAAAAAAATCTCCATTGTAGATTTTTTTCTTCTTCTTTCTCCATAAATATATGTAGAACGTACATAAAAACCATGAAATAAATTCAGTGCTAATGAAAAGTTCATGCACCCTCCATATTTTTAGATAGATTTTCTCATACATGATTCTAAAACAGACTAATCAAAATTTTCACACAGTAATGATTTCTTAACTTGTAGTTTGTGGGCAGATAAAGTAGTGTTCACACTTGAAAGTCTTCTACCTTATTCATCCTTGTTTTCATTACATAAATGTATTTTTGTGGTAAGTACAACTACATTCACGAGGATACATTTTTAATTGTTTCATTACTATAATTTACAAATTATTTTATGATTTTAAAAAGGTACTTGTAATGGACACCGATTTATAGTCCATCAGTAGAATCTGGGTAATAGAGTTACATGTGAACTATAACTTATGAAGTTATATTACTTAACTAAGTAAAATTGGAACTGGAGTATTGGTATAAGTTTGTCATATGTGCGCACAAACACACACACAGATAAAGAGAGATACAGGAATAGATGTACACCTCAGTGAATTTGTAAGCATGTGTCTGTGAGTGGTTCGTCATAGCCCTGTGCTAAAGTCCAAGTTAGAAATGGAGTGAGAGATATACTTCTTGGGCAGTTCTGAGAAAGAGGTTCCAAGCAAGACTAATTAAAAGAGGAAGTCCCTCGTCCAGAATGGACAGCTCTTTCCCTGGAGGACTATATAAATGGAAACTCCAGGACAACACCAGAGCTCCCCCCCCTTTTGTCTGGCTGCCTGTGCTATGCACTGGTGTCTGCTTCATGCCTTGCTCCCTGGCTGCTGTTCATCTGGCCTCATGGACCTCGCAGCTGCTGCTCCCAAGACTCTTCAGCCTACATCTGAGCCCTTCTTCAACTTTCAGGTTGTGGACAGTTACTGATGGACCACTCAGCCCATTATCATAGGAGGGTGCATGTCTGTAAGCCCAGAACTGGGAGGTGGAGACAGGAGAATCCCTAAGGCTTGATGAATGAGCTAGTCTAGCAAAATTAGTGAGTCCCAGATTCAGTGTAAAAGGTGAGCAATTAGGAAGGCACCAACATCAACCTCTGGCCTTCACACACATGGGCCTACATGTGCACATGAACATACATGTAAATCCACACCCAGACTAATGTGCATACATGCACACAGCACATACACATGTAAAAAAGCAGAAAGTTTTTCTTATTAAACTTTATGCTCCCAAATATTCCAGAATAAAACAGAAACAATGCTTAATGAAGTAGGGAGTAGAAATTCCCGTTTTCAAATACCAGTCGTAAAACTTCCTAGACTGTCTGGTTTGGAAGCCGGGGCCTCTGGGATCCTCTCTGCCCTGCACACGTGAGATGTTCTTTATTCTAGGGGCGGGTGGTCTTTTCCAGGAACTTTTATTTGTAAACGATTACAGGAAAGTCTATTTTCTGGCCAGTCCTCTGGTTCCTTATTTCCATTTGAGCATGTTTGTCAGTCAATAAATTCCTGCCGTTTGCTGTCTCCCTATAGATGTGGTGTTCTCCATTAAACAATGCCAAGCCTAGGCAGTTTCCACTCTCAACTTCAGCTGAAACTAGTTTGGCAAGGCATGAGTGAAGTGCAGCCTGCCCTTTATGGCTTAATGGGGAAAAGCCAGTGCGTGCCAACATGAATTTCCTCCCTGTTCCGTTATGGTCCCTGACACCAATGGGTGCTTTCTTCTTAAGTAAGATGGAAATTCTCTGATACTGCCAGACAATGATTTGATAGTACTTGGCTTTTTGTTGATACTCTTAGCCAGGATCTCACCAGAGATTCCCGAATAGGAGTAGTGTTGGCCAAACTAAAAGAACCCTTGGAACTCCAATAACACAGCCTGCTTACTTTCCCCATCGGTGTTTATTTTCAGTCTATAGTGTGATTAGATTAAATTTCCTTTATTTAGACTTCAGCGAGAACAACTGAAATAAAGAAAGGTAGGGCAGTTGAAGAGTAATTTGAAGAGACAGTCAAGTAAATCACTAACATAAAAAATATCAGATCACATACCCAGGCTTATTCATGTTCAGGCTCTGAACCAAGTGGCCCCAGTGAGAGTTCTCCTGCTTTCCTAAACCAGGACAATGCGTGCCCATAGGACGTCTGGAAGGAGTTCTGAGGAGAAAGGACACACTGCTAAGCACACTGCAGATTTATTGACAAGTTTCAGCTTGGCAGTAAGTTGACAGCAGATGGAGATACACACTTTCAGTCACCTTGGCACTTAGGAGGTACTTTCAACATTTCTGAGTATATGCGTATATTTTCTCTAAGGAAATACAAGAGGAAATACAAGTGATGAGGTATGATAACAGGAGATGTTTTCAAGATTTCATTTGGTCCATTGTTAGAGACGCTCAGCACTGGTTTGATTACCTTCCAAGGCAAAGGCCTTCTTTCAATTTCAAGAGAAACCGAGAAGGAGGCAAAGTTTCACACATCATCTGATATCGGATGAGTTCTTATAAGAATCCTGCTTTCCTATTCCTGTGGCTCTTCCTTTCCTTCAGTTACTTATCATGTAAATATTTTATCATCAGTTTGACCTGGGCCAGTAGAGTGCTATATTAATAGGTATTCTTCCTCCAATTACTGAAACACCACAGTTAATATAACATTCCTAAAGTACAACTTGAATATCATGTACTTACATTTTCAAGTACTTTAATGGCTTCTTATAGCCGTAGCAATGGTACCACACAGCTGCATCCAGGTGTTCCAGTGTGATCTACCTCCTGATGCCCTCTCTCCTTGTCAGGTACAAACATGCCCACAGAGCATCTCACCCCCCACCCTGTGCAGTCTAGCTCTTGGCCTAGGTCTCTGTGTCCACCAGGACTTTGCCTCTTATGCCCAGAGTGTTTAGAATGGACACATTTTCTAGCAGTCACCAAAATTATACTTTATACTGAAGGGTTTTCAACCCCACACGCCATCCTGTAAGATTTGTAAAGTCAAAATTTGGAAGACACTTTAAATAAATATTTAAAAGATACATTTTGCCTGAATTACTTTTGTTAAACTTTGTTCATACTTTTATAAATATTTATGAAGTACAAACATGGGCTACATAGCAAACTTTGTCACTGATCTCTTTTCAGTTAAAAAAAGATGTTTAATTCTGAGATATATTGAATTTAAAGCTTTCTTAGCACAGCTAGGAGGAAAAGAAATCTAGTGGGAAGTTGAATATCTATATTTCTGGAATGCAGAAAAAAAAGATTCAAATGTAATTAACAACTTTGAAGTCACCCAAATATCATTAGCCATTAAAGAGCTTTAATGTAAATGAAACTAGCCAAAAAGGACAGACTCCCTTAGTTAAAGCTCAGCTTTAATCAAAATCATTACTGTTCAAAAAACAAAAAAAAAATAACATAGGCATCAATTTCTACTTGCTACTTTTAATGGTATGTCTCTGGTGTCTGCCACTGTAACTCAGGATTGACTAATCATCTCATAAAGATCAAAAGTCCTGTTAGGATTCTAACCAATGAGCTTTGCTTCATCAGTGACACAGAACAAGGTATACACAACTTTTCTTTATGAATTTGACCACTAATAATATCTTGACTATGCAGCAGAAAAAAATGTTGGGATTTTTAATTACTCCCTTCCATACTGAACATGTGCAGCTCTTTTTTCCTAATAATATAATTCAACTTGTGTTTGTTTGTGTGTGTGTGTGTGTGTGTGTGTGTGTGTGTGTGTGTGTGTGTTGGAGAGCAGGGCTCACCCATCACAGCTCATGTGTGGAGGGAGATAGAGGACAGTCTGGGGTAGAAGTCCTCATCTTCCAGCTGGGTTGAGACAGGGTCTTTGTTGTTAGCTTCTGCTGTGTCTGTTAGGCCAACTGGCCCACAAGCTTTTGGGACCTCTCTTGTCTCCACTTTTCGCATGTCCTAGCCTATTAGCTCTGGGATTACAGGTGCTCACTCCTGTGACCTACTTTGTCTCTATGCTTTTAGATACTGAGTCATGTTCCCAGCTCCTAATTCAGTTTCTTAAAATATTTATATTTATTGCTTGATTTAATTTTGTTTTATTGATACAGGGTCTCAGTTCATAACCTTGGCTGTCCTAGAACTCTTTATTAGACCAGGCTAGTCTTGAACTTGCAACAATCCTCCTAGCTCTCCTCCTGAGGGCTGGAATTATAAACACCCACCATCATTCTGTTTTAAAGAAGCCTTTTCCTGATAAATTCCACGTATAAATTATTAGCAATCATTTGCTAATTATCCTTTTCGAATCACAACATCTGCATCATTTTTCTACCTTTTTATTCTTTCAAATTTGTGTCATAGTTATTTACAGTCTCTTAACATGTTGAGGTGAGGATGTGTGTATCTACATATTTCATTCACGAGTCCCTGTAAGTCTGGATACCTAATGATACAGCAACAGAGAATAGAAGATCAATCCGACTTACAAATAAGCTATGTCGTTTTTTTTTCTGTTACTAGATCTGCAATTTAAATGCTGTGTAAATTTAGGTAGTTATATTAAGTAAAAACAAGATGCAGTGATGATAAGTGAATCATTTACATTGATAAATAATAATATTTCATTGCTAAGTAATTCCTATTTGCTTTCCACAATTTTAGGAGCAGCTAAGGTAAACACAGTTTCCTTCACAAAAAGCTATTAGGTAGAAAAAAAAATTAACCATGGAGCTATTCAATACTCTATGTTTCTAAGTTTCGTTTTAAATAAATTGAGCTATATTTTAAATTTTACCTGTGTTCTTGGCTATAATAACACTTTATGAATGAAATCTCAGTATTCACATAACATATTTCAGATAGCATGAATATTTTAATACCTCTGAAAGAAGAATATCTGAGTTAGTATCTTTTTCTTAATATAAGAAGCAACTTTAAATGATGGTCTGACCAATTCTATAGTTGTTATTGACTGGCATAGGTAAGAAATCCTGGGAGACCCATATTTTGATCAAAGAAAGTGAGGGGTGAAAGTGCTTGAGTAATATTTTTATTACACATTTCAATTATTACTTTTACTCTGTCCCCAAATTCAGTGTATTTCCTTTGCCACCAGGGCACTGACCCAACAGAATTGCCTGCAGAATAAAAAAGAGAGTCCATGTGGTCTGTAGCATCTGTGTTCAAATCTGAACCACCTTCTAGTGCAGGTGCTATAGGATGGTATGCAGGCCAGGTGGAGCTATCTGCAAGCGGGGGCACAATTACCTTTCCTTGCAGTGCCCATGATCTGACAATGTTTCTAGGTTCTTAGAAGAAAGTACTGCCAAGGAAAAGTATAAGGCCATAGGTGCTCTCAAAACCATTTTCAATGATGACAGGTTAAAAAACAGGACATAATCAGCAAGGCTATTATTAGAGAAAGCAGATTCCAAACTCCTGTGTGTTTTATAAAAGCTGCTTCATTCAGTTGTCTACAGGTACATTCAGGGCCAGCGCGGGCCTCATCTTATTCAATTTTATTCAATTATCTGGTTACAGAATAAAAAATGCCTTCAAATGAAAGAGAAGGGTTTTTTGAAATTATTGTTTATTATTCAAAAGCATAAAAAATGAAATGCAAGAACCAGAAATCAGTGAGCTCAGATTTCACGGCTTGGCCATAGGACCAGCAATTGGAAGGAGGCATCAAAAATGTTCCATGTTGGGGCAAAATCAAGAAATAAAAGGGTATTTTCAATATTCTGTAATGTTACTTTTGAAATTTAAAAATCTATGAAGTGATGTCAGTTTGGATAAAAGGAAATCCTCCAACATTTCTGTGGCATATATCAATGGTTTGGACCTTGAATATTTTACCTATTTCCCTCTTTCTCATAGTCAAGAATCTGAAAAAACTCAATTATGAAATTGGAGATATCTCTGGTAACCAAGAGCCAAGGAATGTGTCAGGGGTGCATATCCATTTGCACTGATAGGTGACTGATCCTTGTGACCCAGCTGGGAGGGACCTCGGGGGCTAATCTCTTGACTCAGGCTCTGCCCTGCCAAGCCCCCCACTCAGGATAGAAGGCGTGAGGAGGAATCCGTGAGAACAAATGCTCAGCCACATTGGTTTTTCTCTGATAGGCTCCAAAGTCTAAAATATTTCTTAATGTTCTAGAGAGTTTGGTTTCTTTATTTTCTGATAGTGGGCCAAGGTCTGCACTTTGAACAAATCTGAGGTAGAGAAAATATTGGCACGGATGTGGGTAAGGATGTTTCTGATAAACCCAAGCTCTCAGTGTCTCTCTGTCTCTAAATGCTTTACCACAAAGTATCTAAAATAAGCCCCTGCTGGGTCTTGTTAAGTACACAGCTGGGACCAACCCAAAAGTCTTTTATTTTCCTGCCAGCAGACAGTCTATGTTGCTATGTTGAGCAAAGCATATTTGTGATAATAAAAGATAATGCATCTTCCTAGTTGTACCATTTTTGTGGTGGTAATTCATGGTGAATTTCCCATTATACCACTATCTTGTTACACCCTTGGCTTCAGCTTGTGGCTACAGATTCATCTCTGAAAGCCTTCATTTTTAGAAACCTTGTAATAAGACCTCAAATTCTTAACACTGACAGATTATCATAAAATGGAATGCACTTCTCTAACGGTCAATAACCTGCTATATATAGACAATGATTTATCATCCATTTTCAGTCATTTACCTTCTTATCATATATCATTTGGAAAGCATAGGGTTAGCACTAGAAACAAATTCACCCAGAGTTCTCCGAGACTCTGCTCTAAGGTTTAGACTAAAAACAAGAGCTAACACATTGCAGGCAGGATGAAAGTGGACTAGGCTTAGAGTCTCCCCAGCTGTTTCATTATTCACACATGTTTTGAGGGCAGATAAGAGGTCCTGGAAATGAAGACTCTCTGACCTTCCTGCTCTGCTGCAGAAATGCCCAGGAGCACTCACTCATGGTCCAGCTCTCTGCCTCAGCCCCTAATAAAAGATATCCAAGCAGCCTCTGTTCCTTAGAGACATTTCAGGTTCAATGGCAAGTGTTGGTCACTTCCTCTGCATCTCAAGGAAGGTTTCTCTCAAGGCTGATACCTCAGGTTCTTTGGAGCTCTGACTGTAAAGCGTCCCGTTGTAGCATCAGGTTTAGGATTAAGCCTCAGACTCAATGCCCAGCTGGTGGCAGTTTGGGAGGAGGAGTCCTGCTGGAGGAGGTGTCTCTTGGGGTGAGTCTTGGGGTGTTTATTATAACCCAATTCCCCCTTGCCAAGGATAGCTCACTTCTGCTGCTTCTTGCCAGTTCCTGTGGCAGGATGTGATGCCTAGCCCTTGCTCTGCCTTGCTTTCTCAGCTATGATGAAGCTTTCCCTAGGAACTTTAAGCCTGAGAGAAACCCTTCCTTCCCACAAGCTGCTTCTGTTCAGGAAACAAGAAGGTTACTGCTATAATACTAATTTCAGGTTCTTGTACACTGCTATTCTTACTTAGTTCTTAGAAGCACTTCCTAATTCTTGCAGCTCCTAAAGAAAATGTTGTTTTCCCTTACCCACTCTGATTCACTATGCTTTGCTTTTGCTGTCAGAGTCTGAGTTGTTCAGATCTTCTCCTTGAGGCCAGACCAATAAGCTGAAAACCTAACATCACTTAGTGTTTACACATATTCATTCAGGATAAGCATATACAAAAAAAATTGCCTGTTTGCAACAGTATCACACATGAATTATAGTGGACATAACTTTTCTACTATTTTTAATGAGATTTACATGTTCTAATTTGATTGCCATTTAAATTTTCTTACTTATTTACAGGTAGTATGTTAGTACCTTGAACAGAATTAATGTTGAAACTTGGTAACAGTACTCTTCCTCTTTTATTTGAAGTTACTTTTATCCACAAAGAAGCTACTTCTTTGTCTTCTAGAGAACATAGACGATTAGAAGCCATTGTAAGTGTGGCCACACAAAGGTAGAAGATGCTCACATGAGTGAGAAGTTTCCCGTCCTAGAGAAGCATGGCCCAATTCTTCTTAAAATGCTGTTGTTACCAAGTCACAGATTCTAGGTGCTTAATCTTTGTAGAGAAAGGTAAAGATACCGCCCTGCCTTCTTGTTCCAAAATAACCTTTATAATTAAACTACTAAATCAACACTAAAAATACTGATAAATGCCAATCCTGTTCATGCAGCAATATTGGCATACTTGGTAAGGGCAGAGTTCCTGTGACAAAAATTTCCCCAGAGGAAAGTGCATGCTTGTGTACAATGCTGTAGGGACTTTTGAGATCAACAAATAATAATAAGCATAAGTCTTTCGTTAAGCCATATAAGTTTCCTTCTCTTTATCCTGATATAGAAGATGAAAGGTTAATCTTGAAGCAAGCAGTTTATGCCATGATTTGAAAAACTAACACCTAAGAAAAGGGGGGCAGATGGCAGATGAAAGATAAAGATGGTTTTTCTAGCCAAAAAAAAAAGAATTTGTCTTTCTTCTGAATTGGAATATGTGAATGCTACTTATATTTATGAACAAAATAACCACTGTTTTGAATAGATGAGTGTACTAGAAATGTTTCTCCCAGGAAGGGAGAAGAAATCTCCTTATAAATCTAATTTATATTTTTCTTCATAGATCTGCTGTTCCTTAAACTGTGCCTCAACCACAAGAAAGTGGATATATTACAAGTAGCTTCTAGGAGGGTTTTTGCTGACTCAGGTACACTATGAATATGTAAAAATTCTTTTTGAAGTTTTGAAATTTACCCTTCTGTTTCTCATAGAACTCCTTTGATTTCTTTTTCTTCTAATCCTAGGGAAGACTCCAGGGCCTTGCACATGCTAGGCAAGCACTCTGTCATTATATGCTCATCTCTTTATTGATTCATATGGCTCATGATTTCTTATAATATGTCCCAGCGTATAGCAACCTCTGGCACTTAACAAGTTCTGTGTCATCTCATGTTATTGCTGCTTATCTCATAATATCATTTCATTCATATCTTGATAGTGTATGCATAATAGAGTTCTTAAAGTATTGTAATTATTAAAGCCATTACTGATCAAATTCTTAGAAAATTTAAAAAGTCATGCTGCATATAACATATTATATAACATATGATATTATCAAATATAATAATATATCAAATAGCATATTATCAAATTCATTCTGCTTCATCTTATAGGATAACCTGATATTAAGTAATCATTTCCATACTTTTTTTAATTAATGAGTGCTCTTTATAGATAATAATGCAATGATAGATATGGTTTCAATAAATTCTTACTCACATTCTTCTTTTCCCTTGGACAAATGCTTAGAAATGGTATTTTTGTGATAAAACAGTTTGAAGAACATGTGCCATTGGCCTTCCTCCACGTGGGTAGGAAAAGTTAGGCAAGATGATCAGATCTAGAATTTAGATCAGGCATAAAGCTCAGACTTCACCAACATGCTGACTGAGAACACCTGTCTCAAAGAATTTTCCAGAAGAAAATGAATTGATCTAAAGTGTTCAAAAATAGTATTGGGCAATATTATGTGGTCCAATATCCCTTTTTGTAAACAAATGGCATATGTCATAGAAGGGTTAGAAATGAAAACTTCCAAAAATAAGCCAGCACAAAGAAAATAAAGTATACAACTCCAAAGGCCCATTTATTTAAAAAAATCTGTACCTCTCTCATTCGCTAAGCAATTGAAAATGGAAACATTACGGTACTTTGCCTTCACCAGCTTTCATTGTACTGCTTACAAAGTTTAAAAGCCACTCAAGAGAAACAATCTTTTTTACCTAAGCTGTCAAAAACTGTGAAGAAGGTCAATTAAACTCCAGTAGGTAAATGCAAGAATTTTCTCAAAAATTGTCTTGCATATCTAAGATCCTATTAATAACAAGCATGATAAGAGGTTATAATTAATTTCTCAAGTTTCTTACATTCTTACCCAGCAATTAGCTGAAACTGATGTCTGGCAGCAATTAGTCTGAAACTGATTTAAGGACTATACTTAGACAAGTGAAATAGAAAGCCTTCAAACCAAATAGAAAAACTGACTTTCACAATTTTTGTTTTTAATACATATTCTGATGGCAGTTGACTTAGAGTTTATGATAGGAAAAAGAGTGCAGTTTTCATATTGCCTTAAGTTTGAAATAAATGTTCAGAAGAGATGTACAATCGTGAAATCTTTTGATGATTTTGATGAAAAGGCTTTGACTTAATTTTAACCTAGAATATACAATCCTTACTTTCTCTGTCTAACTGACTTCAAGATTTGGACCGCACATTTCAAGAGGTAAATTATAGAAGGGGAAATTCTTAAAATTGTTATGAATTTATTTAAACAATTATTTGTTTTATATGGGTCATCTTCTCCTGATGCTAAAAACCTAGATCTGAGTCAAATGGCATGCTATGCTCAAAGAGATGAAAAGGTTTCAGTCCTTTTTAAAAATTATAAATACTTTATTGTTATTATTGAAAAAAGTGCTTAGAGTTAGGGGCTATAATTTAACTCTAAAGCAACCAGCATAAGTTTTATTTAAATTTAGGGAAATTTACAATGATATCTTTAAGTGGGCTACTTTTTGTATGAAAAAAATGTAACACATTATTTGATCTACTGGCAAGCGCAGAGAATGCACGGATGAATTTGGTTGGAGTTATTTATCTCATTGTAAGACCAGGAAAAATTCTCAGGCATTAAAATGGAATGGGCTTTCTGGGAAAAGTAACTTGAGTTAATAAATTGGAATCAGGAGATGGCTTTGTGGTTAAAGGTGATGGTTGGCAAAGCCTGATGGCCTGAGTTCATTTCCCCAGCACCCATGTAAAGCCAGACCTACAAAGTGATGCATGCATCTGGAGTTTTTTACAGCAGCAGGTGGCCCTGGAGGATCCATGCTCAGTCTCTCTTAAGTAAATAAATAAAATATTTTTTAAAAAAATTGAAATCAATTAAGTCTATCCATCTTCAGTATAATTCTTCACTCAAAATATAAATTGAGCATTTAATATGTAGTAAATGGAATTTTTCACACAGTGCATGATTATACCGAACTCAAATTTCCTTCAATTCCATTACTTTATCATAAAATTATTTATGTTTTTAACCTATCATCAAATTTTGATCCATTATTAAAATGCTACTACAACATGTTAATAAGAAAACTTGGGTTTTTCTTAGCAATTTTAGGCTTTATCAACTGTTGGGTTGCACATCTTCAAAAAGAGTTGTGTAAAGACTTGCTGGAATTGTGTGGATATTCAAACACATTTCCCAAAGATTGCACATGCCTGAGTATTTCTTTAAGCAAGAAGGTTATTTGTTCTACAAGTGACAAGCCAGAAATCCATCTGTGAATTGAACATGCTTAATATGAAACTAAGAAATCAAAACTACTCTAAACTTTAAAACCTTTAGAGTGCTGATATGATGTCAAAATTAGAAAATTACATAGCAGGAAATTTTGCTTCATTTTAAAAGTTACTAAAATAATGTGTATTTTTTAATATTCAGATCATGTGTGTAAGGTAAACATGGAATAGGAAGAAGTTTCCAGTTCAGACCGGAGTCTCTAAGATCTCTCATTAGATATATTCAAATATTTCCATATCTGAAAAATGGCCAAACGTTTTTAGCCTCAAGCATCAGATACTCAAATGTGTGTCTGTATTAATGCCCTCATGACGTTCATCCAAATGCCTTCCTCTGTGCTTTATTTCAGGCAGAAGCTCTCCCACATTCCTTAATCCCAGTTGTGGTTGATCCTAAAGAACTGTGGATCTTTAAAATCCTCCAGAAGCAGCAGACTCCAGCCTGGAACTGACAGAGCATGGCTGGGGAAGTACCAAGTACAACAACAGCAGGAGGCTGAAGCCAGCTGATGAGCAGATCCGGCTGCCTGCAGCAGTAAACCAGGGCAGAAGAGCTAGCAGACAGCTTCTGCCTGGCCCGCAAGGTGGTAGCTCTCATGGTTTCCCATGTGTGCAGGGCAACTTGCTGCAATTAACTATTTACAGATCTACACACATGTGTTATGCAATACATTCTCCTAGTGGTTCTTCTGAGGGCTACATCCTCTTCCCAGGCTTTTCTCTGACCAATCAAACTAAAGCCTGAGCCTCCAGGTGTGATGGTGTGCACCTGTAATCCCAGCACCCTGCAGGCAGGAAGATTGTGTGTTCAAGGCTGGCCCAGCTATTTAAGGCTATTTAAGGAGACATCATGGTTTGCTATATCTGGTCTCATCTACGTCTTTGTCTCTTTACTGTTTACTTTCTCAGCTGGTTAACAGTCACCTCAGTCACATTTCTAGGCAATCCTATAGCTCCCTCACTTCTGCCTGCTTTGGTTCGTCCCTGAAGCCTTCCAGGATGCTGAAGTGGATTATAATATTTCTTTATGTTTCTGTTTTGGAAACAGGGTTTCATTATGTAACCCAAGCTGGCCTTGAACTCACAATCTTTCTGCTTCAGCCTCCTGAATGCTGGATTTCAAGCATGGGCCACCATGTCTGATTTGAAATGTCCATCTGGATTGTACTTTGTCACCAAATTGTACAAGAGCAGAAACTTGCTCACTCAATTAAGTGCTTAGTGCTCTATCTGCCATGATATAAACACCCAATAAATGTTTATATAAATTGGATTGAACTACATTTAAAATTTTTAGTTATGTCTCAAAAAATCTAAAATATTTAATTATCTCTGCTACGCAAACATGACCAACCATATGTTTTTATTTTTCCCATTCCTTTTAGTGACCTCTGTATTTAATTGGTGTTTATGAATCTTAAATGAAATAAATGGTCTTTTATTCATTTATGCAATAAGTATTCATTGGCAGTCTGCTATGTTTTTAAGTGTTTGCAGTACTGAATTTCTTATCCTCATATAATTTATATTCTAGTAGAATACTAACAGATCTGTGATATCTTTAAAATTTAGTTTGTTGGACATGTAGTTTCCTCTACAAAGAGATGATTCATACTGAATACAGACGGGATGTATGTTTCCTACAAACATGTGGGGATCCAATCCTGCCTCTATCAAGGTTCAGTTTAATCAGTTGATTCAACATCTATCTTTTAAAAATATTTTATTTATGAGAAAGAGAGAGAGAGAGAGAGAGAGAGAGAGAGAGAGAGAGAGAGAGAGAGAGAGGCAGACAGAGAGGGAATAGGCACTCCAGACACTGCAAACGAACTCCAGACACATGTGCCACCTTGTGTATCTGGCTTTTCATGGGTCCTGGAGAATTGAACTTGGGTCCTTCTGCTTTGGAGGCAAAGCCTTAACCACTAAGCCATCTCTCCAGCTCTCAACATCTATCTTGACAGCAAAAGTTCACATAACATGTTCTCTCTCTCTCTCTCTCTATGTTTTCCTTAACTATGGCATCTTACATAATACTGAAAAGTGGGCGTGTGAGTGGCCTTCTGTGTCAAATTCAGGGGGTTGTTTATCAATCTGTCACTACATCTGCTTCTTGCTGTCACAAGGTGTCACTTTCAGAAGCTGATTCTGCATGGTTTGACAATGTTGGGCCTCTGTGACAGGCATTCATTTACCTTTTCACTTGTGATCACTTTGAGTTTAAGAGATTATAACATAATCCCTACTATATAAGTATATAAAATAGATATACAAGTCATTTACTGCTAATAAGTCATAAATTTATTGTAAAACTATTCTTGAGTGTACATAAAAATGTACCCTTTATTAAAGTGTAAAGCAAATTTTCATAGCAATGGGATGGATATGTTAATTTATTTTTTTGGAAGAATTATGTTCATTTTATTTTAAGACTTATTTATTGTTAAGAATTTGATACATTGTATGACAGTACCCCCATTTCCCTCTTCCCTATCCCCAACCTGCTGAGGACCCTCCTCAGTGGGATACCTGCAATGGTCCAAGGGATAGGGTTGATGAATTGTACAAACAGTAGCCAGTTTTTAAAAAAAATATCTTTATTATCCTTAATTAGATACATTGTATGAGCAAATCTTATGATGTACTCCAACTTCCCTCCTCCCTGTTCCCAACACACTGCATATCCTCCTCGGTGGGCGTACTGGATCAGTCCATGGGGTCACGAATAGCACAGGAGGTAGCCAGGTTCTCCCCCTTTATCTGTTGTTGCTGAGGGGGGCGATGTCTCTGGATATTCTCTCCCACCACGGCTCTTACAATCTTTTAGCCCCCTCTTCTGCTCAGTTCCCTGTGTCTTGGTGGCTGAGTTTTAAGTCTGCTTTATTAAGAGTCTCTGTACTTCAGCTTTGGGTTGTGTTCAATATCAATGCTGTCCATCTCATTGACCTTTTCTGGTTAGCTGGCTCACTGTGGTGATTGGTCTCTTGTTTTTCACACCACTCTCTGGAAGGTTTCATTTGGGTCTTACATGATAGGCCAGGGGTAGTTCATCTCTTGCTAGGATGTCAGCCATCATCCTGTGGTTTGTTGGTGGATTGACCACAGCTCTCTCCCTACCTTCTGAAAAAATACAAAGAGAATCTCCATCAGAGAGTGAGATCTGTATAGGTTAAATGAGACACACATTGCTAATTTATCAAGATTCTAATGGGTGTGGCCTCTCTGTAGTCCTCTGGTAGTGGGAGTTTCCCCTTGGAGCTTGGGTTTTTAGTCCCTATAGGATTTTGCCCAGGAGTGTGTGATAGAGGATCTGCCAGGGGTGGTCTTGGGGGGGAGAAGAGGATGGCTAGGTGTTGAGCAGAGGGAGACAAGACCCCTGAGGCCCTGGGACCACTGGAAGGGGTCTGGCAGAGTGAAGAGCAGGTGGCGGGGTGGGGACCAGGGGAAAAAGAAGTACAGAGGCCACAGGGACCACCACAAGGTCCTGGTGGGTAGAAGTGTAGGTGTCGGGGGCCTGTGGGAGAGAGTAGTTTTGTGTGTGTGTGCGTGTGTGTGTGTGTGTGTGTGTGTGTGTGTGTGTGTATTGTTAAGGGGGCAATGACTCTGGATATTCTTCCCACCATGGCTCTTCCAATACTTTCACCCCCTCTTTCACAAAGTTCCTCAAGTCGTGGTGGGTGAGTTTTAAGTCTGCTTTACTGTTGAGATCTTAATAGTCTTTGGATTTCTGCTTTGGACTGTGTTGGGTATCCTCAGTGTCTGTCTCCATTATCCTTTCACAGGTTTTCTGGCTTGCTGTGGAGGTAGTTCTCTTGCTCAACTGACCACTTCCTCAAAGGTTTCATTTGGGCCCTAGATAATGAGTTAGGGGTGGTTCATCTCCTGCCTGGGTGTCAGCCATCATCTCAGGGCCTGTTGGTGGAATTGGGTTGTCTAGGGTTCTTGCTGCCTTCTGAAAATACAAACAAAATCTCCAATGGAAAGTCAGATCAGTATAGGTTAAATGAGACAAACATTGTTAATTTGTCGAGATTCTAATGGGTGTAGCCTCTCCGTAGACCCCTGGTTAGTGGGAGTTTCTCCTTACAGTCCAGGTTCTGGGTCTCCATAACAATTTGCCGTGGATCCCAGTTCCAGTTAAGGGTTCCTTGCCACTGAGCGGATCTCTTAGCCAATCAGCAAGCCATTAATTACTCACTTAGGTTTAGACCCACTATTGCACAGATGAGCACTTCTTGGCTTGCTGGTCTCTGGCATATAGCAGTGTCCTCAGCATTCTCATAACATCGGTTGGTGTTGTATATCGATGTCTTTTGCTTTCTCAAATCCCTGGCAGCCATGTAATGCCTTCCAGCACTACACAGGCTTCCATCTGGGAGCTGGTTTCCTTGCTGTATCCAGCAGGGTCTCTCAGTGTTGTGTGATGACACTCTGTGATATCTTCAGCAACAGGGTCTTATCTCTTGCTTGGGGTGGATATTTATGAGCCTGTCTTGTTTTGTGGACCTTGTGGTCTCTTGGATCAACAGCTCCATGTGGGAAGTAACCAATTACTGGGACAGGGAATTATAGGCCAGAACCACTTGTCTTGGGGTTGGGCTTCCTCCCACCCTCTTCACGGCCCTTCTTACCTGATGGTGCCCATAGCTTCCTCCAGAGCTTACTGTAGGAAAGTAAGGATTTTATGGTATCAATTCATTATCAGTTTATATTAGTGCATATCTCCCCTGGCTCTCCCATCCCCCCACCCTCATTTATTTTTAAATAAAGAATTACACAGTGGTTGGATACTGCAGGACATAGAGCATCTTCAATATTTTTCAGAGTTGATCAATATTTTGACTTTAGGATTATCAGTGCTGAACATCCAGCTTCATATAGATACATAATGATATGAGTATGCTTTGGGCCATTTCAAAAACTTTCAGAAACCTGTCCCAAGCCAAAATTCACTGAATGACTTTGTGTGCAGTCTAAGTATGGATGGCGGAGTACAACTTTGGATGTCTCCTCTAACATTCTCTTCCTTTCTTCTTCCTTCTTTCCCTCTCTCTCACCCCTCTCTCTCTTCAGACTAGCTGACCATTGAGCCCAATTCATTTTTCTGCCTCCACTGCTGAACATTTAGGGTTGCAGACATGTGTGGCTACCCCTAGATTTTTAGTTGAGTACTGGGGATCAGGTCCTGATGGTTATGTGGTAAGCACTCTTACCCACTGAACCACCTCCCTAATTTCTCTCTCTCTCTCTCTCTCTCTCTCTCTCTCTCTCTATATATATATATATATATATATATATATATACACATACGTGTTTGTGTGCATGCATGTGAGTGTATTTCTAGGTATAATTATATTTATATATTTAAATGAAATTCAAGCCAGCAACTCAGACAGGCAATTTTTAAAACAAAATCTTCTAGCACAGTCCAATCCAAAGACATATTAATTTGATATTTACTGAGGAATGACAGTAGGAAAATATTAGGAATCTCTGTTTTCAGTAATGAAACCATTATGTTTCCTATAAGAGCAGAGACTTTGCAGGTATCGGAAAAACAGTGAAATTCATAATGGCTATTCTTGAATCTGAGCCAAGATGTTTCAGGCAGGGTTCCCTGGCGTTGTGCGGCATGACAGCAGGCAACGTGGACATGTTGTGTGTTCAGAACTGAGGTGCAGTGAAGCTATATGACATAATACGGGCAAGTACTGCCAGAAACACTTCGGATTCATTACGTGTTTGAATTTGAATTAATTTTCCGTCGTTGTACATTCAGAAACTCTTGACCATTGCCAAATTTTAACAACCCCTGCATTCAGTTATGTGACCCCACATCAGATCACAGCTGACAGTTTAAGAAGCTGGACTCTGTGTTCTATACAATCATGGCAGGGTCACATTTCTCTCCCTGCCTTTCCTCAAAATCAAGATCAAATATGTCAGTACTAAATTCAAACAAAAATACCCCATGCTTGGATTCCTATGTCTCAACTTTTATTTACTTTGGATTTTCATTCATACCTCCCCACCATCACCCTCCACCCCAACCCCCATGATCCTATCAGCAAACTAACACCCAGGGTAGCAGCTCATCTCAGATTCAAAGATGAAAAATCTGCTCTAGCTTTCCAACCCCCAGAATTCAAATGTTAATGCCTGGATAGTTAAGTCCTCAAAGCCACAAAATCGAACATACTTATGTCCTCTTGTAAACTGTGCCCATTAGACCTTCTCTTACTGAACAGGGACTGTGGGAGAAGGGCAGTAGTTGATATGATGCTCTTCCTCTCTTTCTCCTTCTTTTGAATTCTAACTTTTTTTTCAAAGATCTGTTATTGTGAAGTCTATATGATTTCCAAATTTTACATTTTCCCATTCCCTTCATCCCTGAAAAGAGGTTACAGTTCACCTCATCCTTCAAAGATCCCTTGTTGGTCTGAGAGTCCTGAGGCACATGATGACATTGGTCATGTCCCTGTCTCACTTTGATGGGTCAGTCTGAACATGCTGGCACCAGTAATCAGTGTGGCCTTATGGTCACCCTCACCACAAACCCCAAAATCACATTTCTCGCCAGTTTGGCTCCTCTGATCACACAGTGTGACTGACCCCACTGGGTTTGGAGGATGGGGAGGGAAGGACGATGGGAAATGTAATTTTCCTGGCTCAAAGCCACTAGAAAATTATCCCCTTTGGTATTTTCCTGCTTTTTTTTCCACTTAAAAATGCTTCTTGCCAGCAGACTTAAGAAACAAAAGACCTGCTTCCGGTAGTCAACCCTCAAACTGCTGTGTTTTTTCCCAGAGAGAAGCCATTAGTAGTTCCCACCCTCCAGTGCCTTCCTGCTCCTGACACATAGCTGTTCCTGCTTGACAATAAGGAGCAGGTCTACTTTGCTCAAAGTGGTCGAGTTGGAAAACGATAAAATTTTTTTGAAAGGAATCCATGTGAATTCTGAAATATTGAAAAGTAAAAAAAAATAAGAGAGACACTTTAATTATATTTTAATTATGCAAATGACTTGAGTACTCACCTGGGAAGGAGTCAGGAATCATTTAGCCCAAGCTTCAGCCTTCATCCAGAGCATTGGAAAGGGGCTTGAAGGACCCCCAACACCAATAAAAACTGAGCCTTTTAATTAGCATATCCTTTGCTCCCAGAAGACCTGGCAGGCTTTGCAGTTTGAGATGAGCTGACATTTACTGCTTCAGTTCCTATGGGACAGTCCACTGTCTCCACTCATCATGACAACCTGTCAGGAACGATTATTACTTATTATTGTTTTGTAAGATGAAGATGAATGGGCTGAGGAATGCTAAGTGTATTAGTCAAGGTCATATTGTTTGTTCATGGCGAAACCAGAATTCAGACTAGATACAGGGTGAGGACCTGACTGACCCATAGCAAATAAAATGAACATAACAATATACTATATGATAAATATGTTATGTTTACTTAAAAATTAATACTATTTAAAAGGATTTTTTTGCATACCTGTTTTATTTAAGCAAATAAGGTTTGTTAGTAGTGGTACTTAATAGTAATTAGTAGTTGGAGTAATTAAACAGAAATGCATGAGGCCAGTCTGATAATATTTAATAATTTTTTCATATTCATTACTCAGTATAGCATTTCTCTTTGTTTCTGTGGCAAATATGATCCCCCTGAAATGTCTGCAGGTAAAACATTTTCTTTTTCTTTTCTGCAGCAGTAGAATTGAGTAAGGTCAGAAGTAAATTGCCTGTGCCATATGGCTCGATTCTTATCAAGCCCAGGTGATACAGACTCCAGGGATGCTTCCCAGGGGATGGGAGGACATCATGGTAAGCAACCTCTCAGTAGAAGCCTGTGGGTGTGGGGTGATTAGTTAGGATTTCTCCTGTTGCAGGAGGCAGGAGAGGTGTAGTCTTAGGTAAAGACAGTCTTCAGAACCATTCATTTGTCTGCTTTGATGGACACCCTGTTTTGGTGACCACGTTTGTCACTTGAGTTTTTTTTTTTTTTTTCCATCTGTGAATTCATCTTACTGGCCCTCCTGTCTCCCCTGTCTCTTCATTAATGTCCAACAGTGGGAGCCAGAGTGAGTGTCGCCACTTTGCTTTCCCAGGAAAAATAGTTTTAAACTAGATGGGTGATTGAGCTTGTGAAAATGAAACTGAAGTTGGAGCTTTAGTAAAGAAAGTGAGAACGTCCTACTTACTTGAGCTGCCCTTTGCTAGTGATATTCTTGGTCAAGTTCTAAAGGCATCTGGGATTTTTTTTTTTTTTGTCCAAACCAGAAACTTTTTCCTGCATTAGTTAACAACCTGTAGGTAATATTGAAGAATTCATGTGTAGTCTTCTCATTCTATTTGAGTTCTTTATGATCTCTCCACAGATGCATGCTCCTGGAAATGCAACATGCAAATTTATACTTCTTAAACCATTTCTTGCATCCTCATCCTCTGTTGCAAAAGGACATTCTTGCTGTCTAATATTTTGAAAATATGATAATGCATCAGATCCACATTTTAACCTCTTATCTGTGCCTGACCACATGCATAGTTATTATTTTATCCCCTTTTAGAGAGCCTTAAAGGAATCAAACACTCATTGTATAAATTTTAGTGTCACAGGGAAGGAAGCCACACTGTTTTTTTAACAGTGTTGTGCACAGAATATTTAGGGCAAGTCAAACCCTTTTCTGCTACAGAACATTTATAGACTACATGGAAATGGTCAGGATTTCTATTTGTCCTCTCTGATACATATGCAGATAGATGGGCAAATTTTAATGTGAACTTAAATGACTTTTTAGTAATAGATTTTTTTGAGATCTCACTAAAATCTTCATAGAAATCAAGGACATTATTTGAGACTCTGTTGCTCAAATGAAAGTCCCTAGAAAATGAAAGAACACTTTTACTGTTGCTATGAACAGCACAATTACTGGGATATCTGACAGAAGCTGTGCCGGGTATCATGGGCAGACGCATCTGCTGCTGAAACATTGCCTTTTTGTTTGCTTCTGAGAGTGTCTTCAATTATAGTCTTAATCCGTGTCATAATTGGTTGAAGCCTCTGATAACTGTATTTATTGGGATGGTATGCAGAAGCTATTTTTTAATTTACTATGGTATTCTTAAGAGAACAAAAAGCCTATTATTTAAGAGCATTTCCCCATCCCATTTTGAACTTTTGAGATATAGTCTCCATATGCGCTTTCACAACCTCTTTTTAATAGTCCCAGGCCCTAGTTTTCTGCCTGGATCCCAGCCACGGTAGGAGTTCCACATTCACCCAGTCCCTGTCTTCACTTCTCCCAAGCCCTACACACTCCCAGTTATCCCTGAGATCCAGTAACTGCTAGGACCGCTTAGAGTGTGCACACAGCAAGTTACCTGTAAAAGCACTGCAGACTTTACACATCTAGGAATTTTACTAAAGAGAACATCTCTTCAGAGGCAGGAATGGCGGTGTATCTCTGTAGAAAAAAAGTACCGCTGATGGGAATTTGTATATCCTCTATCTGTTTCATTCATAACAAATCTTAGGAAAAGCAAAAGGCCTCGGGGAGATGGCTCAGCAGGTAAGAACGCTTGCTGCACAAGCAGAGAGCTGTGGTTAATGTCAAGTGCTCACATGAAAAGCCAGGCATGGCAATGCACATCTTGAGACCCAGTCCTGAGAGAAAACAGAGACAGGAGAATTGCTGGGGCTTAGTCAGCAGCTCCAGGTTCAGTGAGGGGGTCTGTCTCAAGTAGACAACATGGAAGATCAGATTACTAGAGATCAGGTTACTCTAGCTCTAGCCACACGTATCCACACAACTGGAACACACATGCATATGCACACAATCAAAAAAGAAACAAAAAGAAAATCAAATGATTTCTTAACAAAGCCTTTGCAAGATTTGAGCTTCTATTTGAGGATTGGAACGTTATGGTTTAGTAGATGACAATTTTCTTAAGGCAAAGATCAGCTAATTTGGGGGGAGTTGTATGAGAATATGATTTTTAAACCAATTAAATTTAAGTCTCAATTTGTAAGTGACAATACTTTCTTATATATGGACAGTCAAAATAATTGGTTATGGATGTCTTTCTTTGGCTGGACATAATGCAAACATCTGGCTTTCATTCTCCACATGTTGTTTGTCCATAGGTTATTGTTATATGATAAAATAAAACCTAACATGGGGAAATACGCCACGTGGGTTAGCGTCTTCACGTGAATACCTGCATACCCCACATACTCACAAACACCTCTCACAGTGTGAAAACCCCTGTGGATATAACTTTACTCATATCTATTTTGACATTTATACTATTCCACAACATATCTTTTTTCTTGAAAACGAGAAAAAAACTATACCTCACTTTTAAAGGAGAACTCAGTATTTTCATCATTCTCTGTACTTACATCTTATATGACATTTAGTTAACTGCATTCTTTAGCACATTTTGGGGGGTCTTATCAATGTATTTTCCCACACATATTCCTCCTTGTTGTTCATCTTCTACTCTGCCAAAGTCTGGGTGGGATCTATGTAAACTTCCCACAATACAACAGACCAAAATACTCAAGAGTGAGTCTTTCATTGTAAAGTACACGTCTCAGTTGCATTATTTGGCTACAAGCCTGATTTCTATCTTGCTGCTTCTGAGAAATTGGTCTTGCTTCTCTCAGGCCAAATGATGGACTTAGGACCATCATTTTCCAAAGGAAGTACAGACTCCTTCAGTCAGTGTCTGAGTGCCTTGCAGATGACCTACATTCTACTCCTCCAACCTTGGGGCTCCTTTGCCCAGGGTGCTTCTGTTCTCAGAACCACCATTCTCTCAGAATGTTGGCTCTTGCTGGTGGTGCTTCTGCCTGGATAATTTCTTCTACCTGCATGTGTTCTAGTGAATCTTGTCCTCTCCTGCCAGCACAGCTCCAATAGCAGCCCTGGAAGTAATTCTCTACCTGTCTGGACCTTTCTCCATTATGGCCAGTGGAGTGACTGGGGTATTTGGCCATGTTTTTCCTACTGCTGTTCAGTCCAGAGAACTCACTTTATTAATTTCATCAGAAAAGGGCCCAACATTCCCACTCAAGAAGCATTTCTTGGACTGATTAATTCCAGTTCACTCTCTAATTATTTGGGCTCTTACAAATAAGAAATTACTTAAAACAACACTTTTCTAGGCATTTCTGATCCCCGTGGTCTGACACTGGCATAAGATTTCATTTGAAGTTGTTCTCTCTTTAGCAACTGGCTACAGAGCCTCATTGCAGAGGTACTTAATTGATTTAGTCCTGTATATTGTATCTGCTCATCTCTCCTGTCTCAGGGGACTCTCCATGCAGAAGTGGCTTCTCCCTGGCAGTATGTGGGTCACTCTTTGGGACCCCCTGCTTGCAGGCCCCTTGGCAGAGTTGTCATTATGCCTCCTGTGGGGAGAGACAGTCTCCACTAGCTACTCAACATTCTGAATGCACACAGAGAACACACTTTATTAATTTGATCACAGTCAAAGACTAGGGCCAGTTCATCCTAGTAATTCACATAAACTAATCATTTTCTACTTTAGAAACTAAAGCCTTCCTTACCCACTTTTCTTTCTTTGTTTATATTATTGTATATTACTTTCCCCTCATCAAAATGGATTATTTTTATTCCTTCATCAACACTCCAACCTCCCCTCCCTGGAATTAAAGTACAGTTTCTTCAGCTATTTCTGTGCTCACCCCACTCCGTCCAGACTGCAGCAGTGCAGAGACAGTGTTTCCAACTGCAAAACCTGGTGGGTTTGCACTTGACTTTTACTTTGACTTCTTTTTTCACCTAGGTATGTTCCCTTGAATAATTCTGTAGCATTTTTAGTCCTGTTTTCTTGTCAGCAGCTGAGAAAAATAATAAGACTCAGCCTCTTAGGATTCTTGAAGGGAATAATTGCAAGGTACATGAATTGTTCAAAACTTCTTAAAGCATATGATGGGCCCAGTACATGATAGCAATATTAATTATGGCTGCTCCAGAAGACTGTGGAGCCTGCCTGAGATGGCCGAAGGCTTAATGAGAAGATCTAAGGCTACTTGAGACAAAACATTCATTAAAGAAGTCCAGTCTCTTCCAGGGTTAGGGAAGGGTGAGAACAGAATGAAGCAGATAAGAAGTCACAGGCAAGGTTTTATGTTCCCTCCTGTGGCTTCTTGGCCACTTGGGCATGCTCTTTGGAGCACTTAGAATTAAGACAGCCTGACAATCTAGCGAAGTCAGGAAAGGCAGAAGCTCGAATCCCAAAATAAATTCACATTTGCTCCAAACATTTAATTTTTATTATCATTATAGCAAGTTGTGTGTGCTAAAGACTTAAAGTCAGATTTGCATTTTTCATGTAATTTAAACCTATTTTAATTGATATATAAAAACATAGAAGTTGTACATGTCAGTGTAATGTTTCAACTTATTAATGTATTGTGTATTTTGTTTTATTTTCATGCAGGGTTATACTCTGTAACCCAGGCTGTCCTTAACATCATGGATCGCCTGTCCAAGCCTCCACTGTATAATGTTTATATCAGTTAAACACATATCTATATCCTCAAACTTTTATCATACCTTTATGGTAAAGACTTCCCAAATCCTTTTAATAGCTTTTTAAAATATAGAGTTGATTTTTGTTACATTTAATCAAGTGATGAAGAGAGAGAAAAAGTGGTACAATTGAACACTTTATCCATAAAAAGAATGAATTTGTGTTATTTGCAATAACATGAAGATCACTATGTTAAGTGTAATAAACAAGACACAGATCAGTACTCCACGATCTCACTCACGTGTGGGATATCTGAAAGGCAATTGAATGGAATGGAAAGTAAGTTGGTTCACAGAGGCTGGGGAGAGGAAGGAGATGGAAGTGTGGAGAATGATCAATGTGTACTAATACCTTCTAAGAAAAGACAAAGAATACATATTTGGTTTTGTTGCAGACATTTGTATGGTGTGCTGTATGTGTGTCTGCATGTGTGTGGATGTGCACGTGAACGTGTGTGTGTGTGTGTGTGTGTGTGTGTGTGTGTGTGTGTGTTCGAGCACAGGTCAGAGGACAATCTCAGGTGGGATCCTTAAAATCTTCCCTCCTCTTTTTGAGTGAGCAGCTTTCCTTGGCCTGAAGCTCACCATTTAGGGCAGATGGGCTTGTCAGTGAGCTCCAGGCTCTACCTCCCCATGGCCGGGCCTACAGGCACACACCTCCATGCCCTGCTCTTTTACATGGGTTGAACACTGTTCCTCATGCTTGCTACACAAGCACTTTCCTGCCTGAGATTTCTTCCCAGCCTGTTGCATACATTTGATAAAGACATTTGAACACTATTAGCATAGAAATTTCTTAGTAAAATTGGCAGAATTTGAACCTCTTCAGAGAGCATTATTGAACTTTGAGAGCCCTTTAAAATTCACTGGGTAAAATTTATTCCATTTGTTTTGAAAAGCAATTCCTACCATTATCATGTCCTTGGAATTCTTCAGGCATGGCGTACTATTTACAGGGTCTTGTTCCCTTCTCCAAAGGTATTGATTACTGTCTCTGGTGTTTTCAGTCTTCACTTACCTCTGAGTTGAAGCTAGCCTAACAGTTGCCAAAATTGAATAGGCAGAATAGTAACTATACGGATAGAAAAATATGATAAACTGCTTTTGTATTGGAGTCTAACTGCTCATTTGCATCCTTTCTCCTTTGATTCTTGGCTGCATTTCACTTTAAATATTGACAATAAATATTTTTGTCTCATTCAGACAAATGTTTCTTTTCCTTGACTCGTTTTCCTCAACCTCATCTTGAGCATGGACATTGTTCACAAATCTGATATGATTCATTACTTAGGTTATACCCAAGGCATTCACATTTTTCTCCACTGCAGTCACCAGGAAGCCCTGGGAGGAAAAATAAATAAATAAAGTAAAAGCTTTCCAGTAATTGGGTGGGGAAAGGTGTGGGGCGGAAGACCTTCTCTAACTACTTACTATACAAGAAGTCATTTTAGTGGAATTAACTCGTGTTGGGGGCTGGGAAAATTGATGCCTTCTTTTTAATTTTGAGGGGATTTGCACCACATTCTTCTTTCTTAAAAAAACAGCGGCAGCAACAGGGCATTACCTGCCAACATTCACTGATGGCAAACAGACAGGAAGAACTCCCTCCATTGTCTGCCCTAAAATACCACTTATTATGTGCTCTGGCTTGCTGATGGACCTGATTTTGCTTAAATGTTGGCCAAAGCCTGGTTTGTTTTTTCCCCATTGAGATTTCAAAGGTTATTCCAAACAATGTTTCACAGAAAGTCTAAAGAGGAGTTTTTCCTAATGAGAATATGATCTCTGGGTCTTGCATTTTATTACAGTGAACTTACATGTGGGCTTCTCGTCACCCACCCTGCAATAGTTAAACCTCTGAACTCAGCACTGATGTTTGGCTTATATGTAAACTGACACCAATTTGTGGCCTGAAAAATATGATTTCAAGGCCAGTTAGTTTTATTTTGAAAAGCGTATTTTCAAAAAAGCTGGAAAAAAAACACTGTAACCCATAAATAGGATGTGTAACATTTTTCCTGTATTTAAAATATCAACATACCATTTTCGAGCTAATTCATCCTTTAAATGACAAGGACTCATGGCGGTTGATTGCTAGGTTGTGCTGATCATATTTATTTATGGAAACTTGAAACTTTAGGGACAAGTACTTCATTCAAGAACAAATGACATCACTCCTTTTATTTGTCTGTTAGAATGGAAGGAGTAAGAGGTAACAATAACATCTGTCTCCTCAATGCACCTGAACAGGAGTCTGGGAGCGTGGTCCTCACCTGCAGCCCTTTCTTTTTGGGTCTTTGGGTTGTTCTCCAAGAATATGATCTCTTCTATGCTCTGCAATGAATTCATTACAGTTTGTGTCATGCCAGCTAATGTCCTGGCTCCTATTTAAAGCTTGATGGTTTCACATCAAATAAGTCTGCCCTGCCTCTGAAAACCCAGACAATGATATTAGTGTTAGCCTATCCTTCTACGTGTCTTGTCTTGATTAGAGACAACAGTCCTTGACGTCATCAAGTGAAACTATTAAGCACACCTTTTGTATCCACACCTGTTTGTTCCCTCTCCCATTATTCACATGGTTACTTTGTCTAGGGAATAAACACTGGAAGGCGCCGGCCATCTTTAGTGAACTCTACTAATTTCCCAAAGAGGGCTTATTCAGCATCTGTAAAGGGCAGGACTTATAAATCCCGGAGCAATCTGCAATCTGTGTTGTCACTGTAAAGCACTCCTCTTTCAGTTCTCCCTCTTTAGAGAGGCCCGGATACTGGGCTGAATCAAGCATCAAAAGGCAGAAGCGTGGGAAGCACACCACACACTGGTCATCTATTTTCACAGGAGACCCTGATGTGCTCTCTGGGTTTAGCAAGAATGACATCTGGAGCACTTTTCAAATGTGCACACCTATGACTTTGTTGTGACAGATTTGGGATTTTCTTACTGTTACCATCTTACATGCTGTGATGCTTTTTGGCTTTTTGTTGGTGTGTATGGTATGCATATGTGCATTTGCCTATCTGTTATGTGTGTGGGCAAGTGTGTGTGTGTGTGTGTGTGTGTGAGAGAGAGAGAGAGAGAGGGGGGGTGCATGCATATGTGGGTGACAGAGGACAAGCTCAGGTGTCTTTTCAGGTACAATATCTACCTCTTTTTGAGATAGGGTCTCTCATTGGCCTGGGGATCATTGATTGGCTGGCTAGCCAGCTGGAGGGCTGTGTCTCCCACTTCCCAGCATTGTAATTACAGGCACTCACCACATACTCACCGTTACCATGAGCATTGGAGATGGGCTCGTAGCCTCATCAGTTCAGCTATCTCTCTAGCCCCTGCTATGAGATTCTTAGTAGATGCTGTCCATTATAAATTTCCAAGTATGCTTCCAAAATATTAATTTTTAGGTCATAATCTCTTTTTATTAGAACTGCTTACTCTCCAAAAAATTCTGAAAATATGCATTTAGGTGTCCGTCACACATGTACTAGACATGAGTACTTTGCAAATCAATAGAACATATTTTCTACTGTGAGAAATTTTCTAGGGCAAAACACTAAGGGTCTCCACAAACTGAAAAACTGGGAGATCATTACATGAATGCTGGTGCAGGTTCCTAGAGAATGACCTGGAACACCTCACCCCACCCAACAATTGCTAATGCTTAGGTGTAGTTAGACATCACAGCAGGTGCCCTGAGTGCTGCAATTTGGTTTGAAAATGCTGGTTCATTGATACCTTGCAACATTCACATCCTGGATATTGTTTGTTTATGAAAAAAATCACCCTTTAAGTGAGAATTCTAAGGAGAAAATGATAAGAATTGGAAATGCAATGGACAGAAAGGAGGAGAAACTGAAGTGTAGTTGGTAACTGGTCACTTATTTTGGTGTCTTAGTACTTAGAACTCAGTCCCACTGCTTCTGCCAAGGAATGCTGTGAATCAAAAACAGGAACAGCATTGCCTGGCTTCCTACCTGCTCTTGTGGTGATGTCATTCTGACCTTGAGCTATTCTAGAGGTACAGGAGCATGCTCGATGCCATCACAGATGAACACTGGTGGCAGCTACTCCTGGCTCCCACTTCTTAGTAAGTCTAGAGTTCTTGTTACCCACTCATCATCTGCACAAAATCTCAAGTGATAAATAATTTCTCAGGCCTCCAGATCAGCAAACGAAACCTGCGCTGATGAATGTGGCGATGAACCTGAACACACACTGTTATCCTGTGAACAATGGGATGTAGAGCTTTGACACTCAGGATCTCCATCAGCACCATTCAATTTATTTCATTTTTCCAGCGAGTTGAGCTGTTTTTAAAGAAAATGGAGCATATTTTACCAAAATGATAGAAAATAGAGTAAAAGCAAAGAGAAACCCAACTGTGTGTTTTTACTTATTTGTTGCAATATTTTCTTGTTGATATTCCAAATTCATTATACATATGTCCTCTCTATCAATCATCTATCTATTTTCAAATTTATCAACTTACTCTTTACATTCACTTGAAGGAAAACAAATTAAAATATTTACCTCTCAAAAGCCCAGAGGTAGCCAATTTCCCAATCTTTTCTACTAGAAGTTATTTGTAACTTGAGGATGAGCATGGCTATATACACCTTTTAACCTCAGCGTTGTTTCTTAAGATTGCAAGACAGACAAGGAAATGCAACAAGGATTCATATATATGCTATGCTAACGGTGGCCTGTAGGTACATGGATAAGGCTTTTCTGAGTAAAAGCCATTTAAGTCTTCAAGCCTAATTTAACTAACTACATTTTTGTGTTTTTACCTCGCATCTCTCACAATTAAAATCTCACATAATAGTAAAAATAGTTATTTTTCAAATGAAATTTGTCTATAATAGTAACAGGTAGGAAAATAGTACTATCATTGCTGGATCAGAAATATTGTGATATTCCTGGGAGATAGGAAGCAAATGGACAGGAAACTTTGAAAAGGGAGAGAGGTAAAGGTAGGTGGGAAGGAGAGGGTCATTGTAGGAGGGAGATTATTGCTTTCTATTAAAGCTCCAGAAAAATAATTCTGAGGGGATTTCTAACTGAGTCCAATAGAGAGCTACTGGCAGAAGGTTAAGGAAAAGAGTGACTAAGAAACAGAGAAGGCAAATGGCCAGAAGAGACTCTGAAAAGGTAGGAAGTATGACAAAAGAACAATGTTAAAATCAGAAGTACAGATAATAATAAAAGGAAAAGAATAAAAATAGAAGATAAAGAATAAATGACCAACTGTATCACCAAGGGCAAGGATACTGCTATGAGAAAAAGTAATTGACAATGATCAACTATTTTTTCTAATTACAATATGATGCCTAAGATTAGAAATGCATTAGAAAGCCCAATAACAAGCCTTGGTTGAAGAATGAATTGGAAGTTGTGAGGAAAGCCTATCTCTTAAACACAGAACTAAATTTCAGAGTTCAAGTCTGGGAGAAAAGATAAGAATGCTGAATGCTGGCATGGGAAAGCCATATCCATTGTAAACTTAATAGGAGTTAAGGAGTAAGGTAAGAAGAGATTAGTGAAAGGAAAAAACACAAGATATGAGAAGTTGTATTGAGATTAGGAAAGACTCATATGCTTCCCAAAGTGCTAAACTGGCTTTGATAATTAAGGAAAAGACCAAACTTCAACTTTCTCCCATTAATGAAACTAAAACTTACATATGGGTTTGTTTCCTGGTTCCCTATTTTATTCCACTGGTCTTTATCTCCTTTTTCTGTGCTAGTACATTCTGTCTTTGTCACTATTAATCTGTGGTATAATTTTAGGTCAGAAACTGTGATAACTCCAGAAGTTCTCTTTCAGTTTATGTTTGCATTGACTACACCTGGTCTTTTCTATTTCTGTAGGGATTGTTAGATTCCTTTTTCTAGTTCTGATAGTAATGTCATTGGAAGTTTGATGGAAATTCATTGAATATATAGATTACTTTTGTTCATATGGACATTTTCACACTCTTGATTCTACTAATTTAGGAACATGAAAGGTCTTCCCATTGTCTGGTATCTTATTTCTATTTTGAGTTCTTGAAGATTTCTTTTCACACATCTTTCAAGTTCTTGGTAAGGCTTTTTCATAGTCAGTCACATGCCACTGAGATGAATCTCCAAACCAGGCACAGTTATGTGAAGAAAGGGTTTATTGAAGCTACAGATCCAGGGGAAGTCCCATAATGGTGAAAGAGGTTGGTCCCCTTTCACAAGTCCAAGCAGAGAGAGAAGGAAGCCATCACCAATACCACACACAAGCAAACAGGAGGGTGGGAAGGAAATTTCTTTCCCCTTTATATAGCCTTAGGATCAGTCTTGCAACCCTATCCCAGACTTGTTGTCTTCCTGAGTTTGTGGAGTTTCCATCCTGCACTGCCCTCCCAGGAAGGGATATTAATTTCCAGCTTCCCTGTGCTTCTTTACATCTTGCCCCTGCTCAGAGGCTGCCTTCCTGTAAACATCCTCAGAGACCCACCTCATATAATTAGAAAGATCAAGTTGACAACAAATCCTAACCATCATGGGCTTAGTTTTAGATATTTTATTTATTTTTTGGAGCTGTTGTAAATGGGCTGCTTTTCTCAGATTCTTTTTAAGTAGGTTCAGTGTTGAAATACTTGAAAGCTACCCATTTTTGTGTATTGAATTTGTACCTTATTAACATTGCTTAAGAAGTTTGTTCAATCTGTTTTCCGGTCGACTTTATAGGGTTGTTTTAATATAGAGTCATGTCATCTGCAAACAGGCATAGTTTCATTTCTTCCTGTCCTAAATTTTTATGCTCTTAGTTTTTTAAGGAACTGGTATGACAAAATCTCAAAAATAATATAAGGCAGAAATTAAAAATGTACTGAGCAGCAGGAGAAATTTTAGCAAGAATATTGGGAGATTTTTTTACACCATTTATTTCAGTAAGTTTTAGAATACTCAAAAAATCAGTAAAAATACCACTTGATAAACAGATTTAATAAAACTTGCGAGGTGGTCATACACAGAACTTTGAACAACTGAAAACACATGTCATTCCTCATTTACAGCAATAATATTTAGCAAAGTTGAACTTGTACTCACTTTATGTCTGATCTCAATCATTATTAGGGTTAAAAATATTGTGTAGTGCATTTTCTGAGTATAATGCCAATAAAGTACAAAAGTAAATAATAATAAGGTAACCTAGAATTATCTTCAATTAGTTGTAAATTTAAAAATCACAAACAGAATAAATTATGATGATTTAAGAAAATTATACAATAGCAAAAACATGCTTCATAAGAACAATGATTAAAATAGTAGAAAAAAGTATAGTCCACCAATAAAGCCAAAATCATTACAAAAGCACTACTTAATTAGATGAACTTTTGGCAAATTTGATAATTAAAACCAGCTTCATGAATGGAAGATTGATGGAGTGGCCAGAAATGTAGACTCTCTAGCTGTAAAACAAACAAACAAACAAACAAACAAACAAAAAGCTATTATATCTACTTTATTATAGTGTATTTAAACATTTAGAAGAAAAAAAAAATCTTAGTAAAACATAACTCATTAAAACTGGCCCCAAAACATTTCTGAAAGGAAACTGATAGCAAAGCAAACTGGAAGAAAAAAAAAATTAAACCATCAATGATACTCTGAACCAGATACCAAAATCTAACTGATAAAACATGTTTCACTCCCTGTGTGTAGAAACATAAAACTATGTTGAGGATGTTACATAAAATTTTAAGGATATTTAAGTAGATAACAAAATGTAAATTCTTCTCCAGTTAATTTGTAGATAGAATATAGTATTAATTAAATTTCAAATAAGTTGATTTATGAAGTTGACAGAAAGTACCTGTCTAGTATGTAAAGTCAAAATCCACAAGTCATCAAACCATGTTCAACCAAGGTGAGTGAAGTGGGAGATCTTGTTTGTTGGTGTGTGTGTGTGTGTGTGTGTGTGTGTGTGTTGGTGATGGCTTCTTTCTCTCTCTGTTTGGACCTATGAAAGGGGGTGTCACAGATAGCCACATGCTGATGAGATGAATCTCCAAACCAGGCACAGTTTATAGGAGTAAAGAATTTATTGAAGCTACAGATCCAGGGGAAGTTCCATAACAGTGAAAGTGTCTGGCCCCCTTTCATAGGTCCAAGCAGAGAGAGAAACCCATCACCAACACCACACACAATAGCAAACAGGCAGGAGGGTCAAGTAGAGAATTTCTTCCCCTTTATATAGCCTTGGGGTGATGTCTTGCAACCTTATCCCGGACTTAATGGCTTCCTGAGTCTCTGGAATTTCATTCTTGCACTGCTCACACAGGAAAGGATGTTTACTTCTAGCTTCTTTGAGGTTCCTTACATCTTGCCCCTTGCTGAGAGGCTGCCTTCCTGTAAACATCCTCAGAGACCCACCCAAAATGATTACATAGGTCAAGTTGACAACAAAACTTAACCATCACAGGTACTAAAAAGGTCAAGTTGACAACAAAACTTAACCATCACAGGGGGACAGCATCTTTCACTATTATGAACTTCCCTTGAATCTGTAACTTCAATAAATCCCTTCTTCCCATAACTGTGCCTGGTTTGGAGGTTCCCCAGTGGCATTTGGCTAAGACATGTATTTTCACCATAATAGTCACCATCTTCTTGTTTGTAATGTTGGAATCTGTTGCACGTTTACTGGATAATCAATATGAAGGTAATTCATTCCTTT
Organism: Zapus hudsonius; assembly: GCA_004024765.1. Classification (NCBI taxonomy): domain Eukaryota; kingdom Metazoa; phylum Chordata; class Mammalia; order Rodentia; family Dipodidae; genus Zapus; species Zapus hudsonius. The sequence goes on from PVHP010004307.1 coordinate 68,352, forward strand.
AGCTTATGCTTATTTGGAAAACTGTTTTCTCAATATAAGAAGGGTACCTTTACTTAGAAATAGTATTTCTATTTGGCATAATATTTTTTGTTCCCTTTCACAATCCTGAACATATCACCTTCTCTTTTGTTGGAATTTCTACATTTGGTCAGTCTGTTGACTCTTATCAATTTTATAGAGTGGCATTCATGGAAAATATTTCCTGGTGGTTGTGTGTTGATTGGTTAGTTTGAAGTGTGCACTGTAGTGAAATGTGTTATGAAGGCAGTCCATACAGCCTGGTCTCAGTGAATCACATGGTAGTGATGTCTCTGGGTTTCCTTTTGCTCTCATGGACTTCAGACTCAGAGAGAAAGGGCCAGTCACTTAGGAACAACAAGTACATAAAAGGTTACAATAAAATATTGCTGTTTCTAGAAAAGGACCAGGAAAGGGACAGCCAACAAGACAGAAAATTTATACAATAACTGGTCAGCTGGTCTTGTCATCTTGATGAACTCATGCCATTAGTTGAAGGAGTTGTACAACCATTTGAAATTTCTGTATAGATTTATATTACTTGGAAAATGAGATGATATTTATCTTTTATGTTTTGATATATATTTTTAACTTCTTTTTCCTTGCTTTCTTGCAATAGAGCTATGATGAATAAAAGCAGTGAGAGCTGGTCATTACCCTTCTAATCCTGACATCGAAGTATTATTTTTATCACTCATTTATAACATAGGATTTTAGTACATATTCTCTATAAATGATGAGGAAATTTATTTATAATACAATACTTTGAGATTTTAAAAATCATCAATGTATATTGTATTCTTAAAACTTTTATAATCTTCTAAAACAAAGAGTATTTCAACAACAGATTTAGATTAGCAGAAAAATTGGGAAGATAGAACAGAATACTCATATACATTTCTACCCCTCAGTTTCCCTTATTAACATCATGCAATTAATGAACCAGTATTAATACATTATTTTTAATATTTGCTTATTTGATAGAGTGAGGGAAAGCGAGAAGAGGAAAAGGAAGAAGAGGAGGAGAAGGGCCATGCCAGGGTCTCCTGCTGTTACAAACATGAATTCCAGATGCATGAGCCACTTACCTACTTTGTGCATCTGGCATTATGTGTTTATTGGGGAATTGAGCCTGGGCCATCAGGCCTTTGTAAGCAAGTGCTTTCAACAGAAAAGCCATTGTTCCAGCCCCAAACACATTATTAATTAAAATCTTTAGCTTAGGTTGAAGTTAATTTTTTTGTAAAGGCACATGTCTATGGATTTTGACCTAATGGTACATATTCATCCACACAGTATCATACAGAATGGCTTCATTGCCCTATAAATCCCAAGGACTCTACCTAATAATCATACTTCCTGCCCCTATATCCAACTCCTGGCAATGATTGGTCATTTTATTATCTATGGATTTGCTTTCTCCAGAATGTCACAGAGTTGTAATCACATAGTAAAATTTTCAATTAATTCTGGCTTCATGCACTTATCAATATACATTTAATATTTCTTCAGGTTTTATCATGGATTTATAGGTTTTTGCTCTCATTCCATTATATGGATATACTGCAGTTTATTCATCTGCTGAAAGACATTTGATCAGCCTTCAGTTTGGTGCAATTAATCAAACTGACAGAAGCTTTTTATTTACAGACATTCCCACAGACTTCAGATCATTTATTTAAATGTGCATGAATAAACATTGATGCTTAGTTTCATAAGACACTTAAAAATTATCTCCCAATGTAACTATATAACTGAGCAAACCTGTTGTTCCAAGTCTCAGAAGCATTTGAGATTGTGGTGGATTTTCTCTCTTCCACTGGTCATGTCACTATGCACTATTTTATATGTTCATATATTTCCTATACATAGAACCATGATACCAACATGTGCTGACTCTTTCCACAGTCTTTCCTCACACTATGGTGGATGTGACCTTGTCAATACTGAGTGGTGGCATGTCCTCACTCTTCAATAAGCTTCTCTGACACCATCCCATTAAGGAAAAGGAAGGCTGCCTTTTTTCCCCCAGGTGGCAGGAAAGCCTAGGCTTCCTACAGGGTTTCTGTTTATGCTACAGTGAGGTCTTGATACTACTGGAAGAAAGAAGAGTCCTGCTCTCTGTTTTATAGCCTTTATAGACAACACCCATTTTATAGCCTTTTATAGACTTTATAGACAACATCCCTATGGGGGCAATTGGGGTACCTCATCAAAGTTTCCTGGGGTAGAAGTCTAGGCAAGAGAAATCCCAGAATTATCACTACCACCTGCTTCTTTGAGACAGAGGAACCTATGTGGGCAGTCTTTGTGCCATATTTCATAATCTTATAATATTTGTTTCTGTTGCTTTTGTTGTTGTTGTTGTTGTTTTGTTTTTTTGAGACAGAGTCTCATTCTAGTCCAAGCTTACCTGGAATTCACTATGTAGTCTCTGGGTGGCCAAACTCACAGTGATCTTCCTACCTCTGCCTTCCAAGTTCTGGGATTAAAGGCATGTGCCACCCTGCCTGGCATTTGCTTTTAGTTATGAGTGGAAGAGGGTTACACACACACACACACACACACACACACACACACACACACACACACACAAGGGCTTTTATTTATATTTTGCTGATGGAATAGAGAAATATATCTACTTCACCTTTCCCATGCAGGTCATCTCAGATCTGTTATATATTAAAAGTTACATATTTATTTTTAATTATTACTTTGAATATCTATTTCTTTTTTATTTTTATTTTATATTAAATATATATATATATATATATATATATTTGAGACAGAATGAGAGTAAGAGGCAGAGAGAGTGAGAGAAAGATAAGAGAGAGAGAGAGAGAGAGAGAGAGAGAGAGAGAGAGAGAGAGAGAGAGAGAGAGAATGGTTACACCAGGGCCTCTAGCCACTACAAACAAACTCCAGATGCATACACCACCAGGTGCATTTGGCTATACAGGGGCACTGGGGAATCAAACTCAGGTCCTTCTGCAATGCCAGCAAACGCCTTAACTGCTAAGCCATCTCTGTAGCCCTGAATATCTATTTCTTATTTTGTGACGGTACTGAGCTAATATTTTTTGAGAAAACTTTTATGCATTAAGTTTACTAGCTCTTTTGTCCAATATGAGCAAATATTTTCTAAAATATTTTATATGACTATTAATTTTATTTATGATATTTTTGAAGCCACATAAAATTTAAATCTCCCTATGGTAAAATAGTTATTTTTCATGAATTCTTCCATTGTTTTCAACTAATATATTGCATGACCAGTCTGTAATTCAATAAATTTTTATGAGTATTTGTCATATATTTTTCTTTTTTGATTCATTGGTTTTGGTTTAACATTTACATTTATTTCTCTAATCCATGTGGAACTTATTTTGGTGTGTAATGGAGATAAAGTTATAACTTAATATTTTATTTTCTGCAAACAGTTAACAAGCCGTGCCATTAT
>PVHP010004308.1:0-71962 GCA_004024765.1 Zapus hudsonius
AATTTTAAAAGTAACTAGGCATCCATTAAGAATACAATTCACTAGAGAGGATTAAAAACAGATGATACACCTGAAGGTGAAAATAAACTAAGAGAATATAATTTTTATTGAACAAAACTAAATTATTAAAAAAAGAATTAACCTCCAAGAAAAGGTCAGAGATTGGTTGGTTAGCAGAACAATCATACTGAGCATTCATTGAATCATTTTAATTGTAAGACACTGTTAAAACTACCTCCCATTTCCAGGTCATTTGAATTGTAGGATATCTCTTGAAATATTGTTTTTTAATATATATTTTTCTTTATTATCCATATTTAGATACATTGAATAAGCAAATAATGAGTTGATATCCCCATTTCCCCAATTTCCCTCTTCCCTGTCCCCAATCAGCTGGAAATCCTCCTCTGTGCATAGTCTGGATCAGTCCATGTGGTAGGGGGTTATGGATAGCCTAGGAGTCAACCCAGTTCCACCCCCCTTTGTATGTTGTTACTGAGGGGATCAATGTCTCTGGGAGTTCTCCCCCACTATGGCTCTCACAATCTTTTGTTCCCCTCTTCCTTTCAGTTCCCTGAGTCATGGTGGGTGAGTATTAAGGCTGCTTTATTATTGAGTAGTGAATTTATTCTTAGGGGGTCTCTGTGCTTCTGCTTTAGGTTGTGTTGAAAACATTGGTGTCTGTCTGGCTTATCCTGTGTTGACTGACTGGCTATGGTTGTGGGTCTCTTGCTTATCCCACCACTCTCTGTGGGGTTCCATATGGATCCTTCATGGAAGATCTGGGGTGGCTCATCTCTTGCCCGATGTCAGCTATAGGCCTCTGGTTCGTTGGTAGGGTTGGAGGATCCATAGCTCTATCCTGCATTCTGAAAAGTACAAACAGGATCTCCATCGGAGAGTGAGATCAGTACAGGTTAACTTAGATACACATTTCTCAATAAGCTAGATTCTATTGTTAGTAGCTCTTTGTAAATCACTCGTAGAGTGCATTCTTCTTTGGGGGCCCAAGATTCTGGTTCCCGCTGTATTTCGCCAAGTCCCCAGTTCCAGTCGTTATCCCCATGAACCTGATGTTAACAATGGCAGCTGAGAATTAACAATGAGATTTTGTAACATTCTCCAAGATTACGATTGGTAGGTGGGAAAGAGTTCAATTTTAGTTTTCTGACTCCAGAATTACTACGGACAAAAATCATAAACACCTGCATTTTACAGCCATCAACACACATATTTAGCTTCATCAACTAGCATTTAACATTTCAAATTCTAAATGTTAGTATGGAGGATGGCAGTAATAATGAAACATATAAAATCCACAGTGTTCCAAGCCCAGATTAGGCATTATGTCACTCTGATGCCCTCTTCCTATAGATGATCCAGACAAACCTGTCAAAGTCATCCAGGTAGGGAGTTATGGACGAAGGAACAAAACCAAAGCCATCCTACTTTGAGGCTGCCTGTCTGAGTGACAATGTTCTGATCATGAACTGAGGCATGCTGTGTGTCAGATGTTGTATCAACACAGCATTGGTTATAGTGTTGACATCTTTGTCACCATCATTAAAAATTACACATAAGCATACACTTATAAATTCAGTCCCCCTAAGAACGTCTTCCCTCTTCAAGAAGAACCATTGAAAAGGGATTTTATATTAAGCATAGTGTATACTCATTTCTGGGAGCAGAGTATTTCTTGAGAATGAAAAGGGAAATACCAACAAGTTTAGTGGTAGATATTAGAGTCACTCAGATTTCGGACAGGCTGAGAGAAAGCCTTGAAATGGAAAGAAAATATTCATAGGTGAAATCCCTGTCCTGGAAACTTATCAGTAGTCAGGTACCTTGCATACAATTGACAGTGGCAGTCACAAAACTGGTTGGAATGGGAGTGCATTGGAGCCTTTGAAGGGAAAGACATGACATTAATACATCCAAAAATAATGTGGCTACAAGAGTAGAAAAATATTTTTCCCCTCTGGTTGAAATAGTACATTATTGACAATTGAGGGGTGGGGTACAGCTGTGCACACTCAATAATTGCCTCTGAAATGGAAAGTGAATGTTTCAGCAAGATAAAGTGTTTGCATTTAAATAAGAAAAAAATCAAGTCAGCACTATCTCTGGATTATGCTTTCTGAACACCACTTATTTCCTTTATTTTTCTTGTTTAAGGTTTGGTTTTCCACCTAGCTCTAGAGATAAACAGGAAAGCATACTTCCTGTATCACCCTCATCTTTTGAAATAGTGGGCATGAAAAATGGAAAGGATGCTGGAGGAAGAAAACAGGACAACAACTTCTAGAACTTGGCTAAGAAATAGTTGAGCATAGTTATGATTCTCCAAGAAAACCAATGATTAGTGTGATCAATACGCCAGAGTAGTCTTGTCATATTGATCTTTCCCATTAAAATAGTCAGTTGACATTTACAATACATAAGAGTTATTTTCATACATGCAGATTCCAATATTTATTTTCACATTTAAAAAAGGAATAAATTTGCATCGAGTGAATGAAGGTAAAGATGCAAAGGCACTGAAGTATGATTTAGCATTTACGACTGCCTTCTATGTATCTACACAGACGCACACCAGCTATTACATCATTCAGGCACAAGGCTGACCCAGCGAGTGATATGCAATATATGATACATGTCATGAGAAACCTTTTCCTGGGGGTGACATGCACACTCATCTCCCCGAGATAGGACACAAATGACAGACCAAAGAATAATTACACTACACCTAGTTTGGGTGAACCAATCAGTTTATTGGGGTTTTATACAGAGCAGGTAAGGGAAGGGGTTGCTTACAGGAGCAATAGATGACTCAAGTTCAGGCAGCCACCCCACGAGAAGTCTCATGCCATCCTGATGCCCAACAGCCGCTGCATCACCAGAAAGGGCACCTCGGCATAGACTCCCAGAAGCTGCTTCCCCAAGGCCGACTGCACTGCTTGCAGGCAGCTCCATCGAAGAGTCTCTCATCCCCAAGCAGCTGTTTCCTGTTTCTATAGCTTTAGGGTGGGGTCTTGTAACCCTTTCCCAGAATTGTTGACTTCATGAGTCTCTGCAACTTCCAGCCCCTCCCAAGAAGAAATGTTTTAGTTTCTAATTAACATAACCTTGGGGAGCGTTTGAGGGTCTTTTTAAATTTAAGTTTCAGGTCTCCAAAACTTGACTTCCTGAATCAGAGCCTCCTTTCTCCTCGAGATTCCTGAGGAATCTGCTGCAAAACAAAATATCAAGTTGATTCCAATGTGAGGATTGATAACATTCAGAGTAATATTTAATAATTCTTGCTTAGAAGAAATATTTGTGGCTTAAGATCACATCTGCCTCATACCAATGGCCAGTTCAAGACCTTTAGATTCTTTATAACAGAATATTTAAAAACACAGAAAGTAAAGATATCAGAATAAGTCAAAAAGTATATCTGTTCAATTATAAAGAGAAAGAAAACATAAGCATTAAATAATTGTTGGCTTAATCATTTTAAACATTATTTTGAAATTAAATTCCATATTCCCTAGAAGAATGCAAAATCTTTCGTATTTTTATTTTTACAATTTTCAAAGGAATACGTTACAAAATATTGATGGGGAAAGAAAATATACAGTAAGAAAAAGAAAGCTAATAAAAGCAAATGACAGATGTTCACCCTCAAGCCACAAAGAGGTGAGACAGCATGGATTACTGATTTTCTGTCCTGGAGTTAATCCCATAGTAACTGTGAAAGCCAGAACTCCAGGTAGGGTAATCCTGGTGCTCTGGTGCATTTTTAAACCTCTAGAGGATACTGCTCAGGGTTCCTGACACTGTTTCTATGGAGGCCATTTAAGAGTGTAAATTTTAGATTATTGATAAAAATGCAAACTAATTCTTGTCTATAGACAGGCAGATTCTGTGCTGCCCAGTGGAGAGAGATTGCTTTGGTTTCCCTCCTGGAACATACCTCTCTAACTCCACAGCTCTGTGATCCCTCTGATCTCCTGACGCCTCCACTCACCAGACACTTCTGAAGCATTTACAACATCTGCCTGGCTCCTCACTTATTACAATAAAGTCTTTAAAATAAAAAACATGTCTTTCTTACATTTTCATGAAAATAGAGATTTTTTTTATCTTTTAGAACTATTTCTTTTAACCTGAGGCAACAAAATAACAAGATCACAAACAATACAAGCCTGAGGAGAGAGACTCTTGTGAACTGCTAAGCAGTGGGTAAAATGTTGGCAGCAGAGGCTGCCACAAAGACCAGAAAGAATAAGGATAAATAGTTGTCTTCATTTTCCCATTACTTTTGGACAATCATTGATGGTGGTGTCACTGAAGAAACCAATAATTCAATGTAGCTCCAGTGTACATAAAAGTCTAGAACACAGGAACCAGATTAAGGGATATATACAGATATATACAGATTCATTAGCATTTGGCATTTAACATTTATAAAATTTATTCTTTAATACTAATTTTGATACTCCATACCACACAGGATTATTAATTGAGAAGTTGTGGGATAAGAAGCCAGTCAGCAAACGCTAAAAAGCAGCAACAAGCAAACCTTAACAGGCAGCACTCAGGATTCCCACCAGAGCTCACACTGCTCTGGATACCTTTGGGCTGGACAGTTCCACCCCCAAACACACCTTTGGCCTAGATGCCAAGATCCGCCCCAGTGACTCCTCCTCCAGCCAGGCAGCTGGAGACCCAAGTTACAAGCTTAACAAAATATCTGAGTCTATGGAGGACATGCATTAACTTTCAAATCACGGCAGGATGATTGTGGCTTTTGGGTGTAATGCCTTTCTAATTTTTACTCCAAAGAGTAAATGATTTAGAATAGAGACGAAACCTCACAGTGAGAACTTGTGGTGAACTTGCAGTAATAGATGGGGAGGCATCTAAGTTGAGAAAATGACCACTGGTGAATGGGCATGGTCCCAGGACAGACAGATCCACTGTTGAATGACTCATCACTGACAAGGCAGGAATAGAGCAGCAGATCTGTGGATAAGGGAATCATTTAGTGCGGAAAAGGGCAAAAAAGCTCTTTGAATGGAAAAACGAATGGTGATCTAGTTCTAAGCAGACAATAGCTTGCCAATCAAACTCTCTCTTGAATACTGAAGAAAGACCCTCTGAAGAACAGCTTGATTCTCTCTTGGGGTAGACTCTTCTGCTTCTCTCTACTTTGAAAAGTTTATGGTGAGGAAAGCGTGGCACAAGCAGGATCTTGATTCATGTCTGGGTGGAATTAATCATCTACTGGGCTTGGAGCTGGGCTAATCAACCTGAAGGTCTACCATGTGACACACTTCTCAAGCAAGGATCTGCCTCTCAAATTACCACCAGTTTGGGGTTGAGTTTAGTGATTAATACAAACACATGAGGCTTTGGGGGACATTTTACATCTTAACGGCCACTCTGCTGGATTGTGCTCTTACATGTCCAGGAAGTCTTCCATCAAGGACAGGTGTGTGTTGGTTGTTTCTTTCTTCTTTCTTAAGTAGATGACTAAAGTGAGCCTGCTCATTTTCTTTCTTTTCCTTCATTTGCCATTTTCTTGCAGAAGATTTCATAACCCACAACTATATTTTATTCATATCTTGATAATGACTTGATCTCTTTCCTCATTTTCTTATAATGCCTACAATAGCAATATTCATATCTACAGATATGCCTTATGACTTACATACAAATCATTAATTTTTTTTCTGAGAAAGAATCTCTTTAGAGGAAGGAAGTGCTCATTTTTGTTCACAGTAGTATCATAACTTCCCCCAAATATTAAATCACATTTATTGGATATTTTAAAAAATATTTTCCCACTAAGAAGAATAAAAGGATCATGTGGAGCTCCTTATTTGTAGACTGTCACATGATTAATATGACATTTCAAACTAATGTGGAAGAGTTAAATTAATAAAATGCCATATAATTGAGAAAAATCATTTAGATGTATATGACCCATTTTATCAAAAACAATTTCATCTGAAATAATCCCAATTCCATCAACAGGACCTGAGATGATGGCTGACACCCATGGAGTCAGGAGATGAACATAACCCATCTTGTAGGGCCCAAGCAAAACCTTTGGGGAAGTGGCGAGATGAGCAAAAGAACTGCCTCCACAGCAAGTCAGACAACCTAAGACAGGATAATGGAGACAGACACTGAGGATACCCAACACAGTCCAAGGCAGAAATTCAGAGACTTAAGACCTCAACAGTAAAGCAGACTTAAAACTCACCCACCTTAATTCAGGGAACTTTGTGGAAGAGGGTGTGGGAAGAATGTAAGAGCCATGGTGGGGGAGAATATCCAGAGATATTGCCCCCCTCAGCAACAATATGCAAATTAAAAAAAACCTGGCTACTTCTTGTACATTTCATAACCCCATATCCCATGGAACTGGTTCAGCAAGCCCACTGAGGAGGGCACCAAGCAGGTTGGGGACAGGGAGGAGTGAAATGGAGGTACCATCACAAGACTTGTTCATACAATGTATCTAATTATTAATAATAAATGAATTAACATAAGAAAGTAAATAAATAAATTATAAATCGAATTACATGCAAGCAGAAATAAAATGTATTAAGTTTCACACCAAAACCTGAAAGCTATAATTAACAGACTGACTGGCCACATAAGCATTTTAAATTTATTACTTAAAATATGCAATGTACAAAGTTAAATACCAAGCTGGAAAAAATTACTAAATGTATGATATAAGGAATTAAAATTCTGGTTAATCGTCAAATTATTAAAAATAAAATAACAATACCTTGAAATACCAAAAATTATATAGGCATTTTAGAGAAATGTATCTAATAATAATTTATCAGTTTTTAAAGCTTACTGATGATTAATATACAAAGTGAGATGCAAATATCTTCTAACAGCTAACCAAAGTAGATATTATCAATATTTAGTATTAAGAATGCCAATGGGTTGAAAATGATTTATATAGTGTATCAATACTGTCATGAAAAGTCTAATTGATTTTTAGATCAAATGCTTCAAAAATTTAAGATAATACATTTATTTTCTCAAAAACTCTGATACTCTCTACGTAAGAAAATACTGTTAAGTATGAACATGCAATGTGTCAAAACTTATTGTAACATTTTGTAAGGGTTAAAACTCAGAAACTCTTAATTCTTAGGCTCTTTTTATTCTACAGAATAAAAGGAGAAAAATGTAAAGTCTGGAAATGGTCGCGTCTCCTTTCATGAATATAGGTGAATGAAACAAGGTGTGGAGCAGATGTGCAGTTCACGCTCATCAATGTCAAATACTTATTGGTTCATATATGGATCTAAATATGACTGCATGTGCAACTAGATCTGAAAACAGGAGAGACTTAGCCAGCCATGGTGGTGCATGCCTTCAATCCCAGCTGTGCTAGAAAGACCACCATGATCTTGAGGCCAACCTGGGACCAGCTCCTCAGCCTGTGCTATAGTGAGGTCCTACCTCCAAAGGGCAGAGAGGAAAGAGAAAGTTTGTGTGCCAGAAAATGGGTCCATTTATTTATTTATTTTTGGTTTTCAAGGTAGAGTCTCGCTCTAGTCCAGGCTGACCTGGAATTCACCATGTAGTCTCAGGGTGGCCTTGAACTCATGGCAATCCTCCTGCCTCTGCCTCCGGAGTGCTGGGATTAAAGGCGTGCGCCACCATGCCCGGCGATCCATTTAAAATTTTTAACAGTGGTTATACCTAAAGTTGTTTTACGGGATTCATTAAAATGGGCTGATTTTTTTCAATCATTTCTCCAGTGTGTAGTTATCTGTTTTTGATATGAAAATACATAATATAATTTACTGCTAATATGCCTACTATTGTCTTTATCCAAGGTATGTTCAGTTACCATAATATAACTAATATGGTTTAAAAGTATAAGTAGGTATATGTCCTTAATGAGATATTTTATAAAAAAAACATTACCCACTGTGAAAGTTTTTAATAAATAATTTATAAATGGAAAGGTTTTCCACTGATTTTTCTTGTTTTTTATATAATTTCCTTTTTGCTAAATTCGATATTTTACCTAAAGTTAAATTACAGGTTAAATATGACAATGTGAAGTTATAAGTGACTTTTCTTCCAAGCAACATGAACTATATTTAAGCGAGATTAGCTCTTATACATTCCAGATCCCAGCAGCAGAAAAGATGAGCCAAGGTGAGGCAGGAAGGATTCAGCCGGTTTGATGTCAGCAAAGCCTGCCTTTCATAGTACAGCTCTCAAACATGTCACAATGCTTTGACAGATCTCATCTATGACTGAAAATGACTTCAGAGTCCCCTGACATTTTAATGTCTGGATTTACATAAACAGTCACTTCTACAAAAGGAACAGAAAAGTGAAACAGAGTTTAAGAGTGCTCTCCAGTCTTGCTTGATTTGGTATGTGAGGTGTGGTAAGATGTCTGTCTAATCTTAGAATACCTGGGAAAACTGAAAGTAGTCTAATGATCTCGGATTCCCTAGCAATTGTTGGAAAAAAATATCTGGACAGTGAACAACCTTCACTGATCTGGAAATACATATGAAATCTCTATTACAGTAAAATAGGTATATTCTGATGTGGATTTTTTTCAAGTTCTAAGGTTTTCTTTTCTTTTTTAACACTCAGAAGATAATATCATATTAAACATATTGTCTTAAGTTCATAACCAAGATTAAATTGGGTTGGAAAAATATTTAACATTTAGTGAGTGCAGCAGGTTGTCAGGAACTTGGAAAATCATGTGTGTCAGTTACATTAGCATATGTTCTGTCTGGTTGAAAGTGGTTACCTTTAAAATTCTCTTCATATTCCGCAAAAGACAAATTAGTCACTTCTAGCTTCAAGAGAGCCTGGACACAAAATGTCTAACAGGTTGACCATGTATTCTGTAAAGACTATGATAGTTTGGAGTAAGGGAAGGGTGGGATTTGAGAGGAAATAGGTAAATTTCAACACTATTCCTTCAAGGAACACTTTCTAGAGATATTTTTTCTAAATGTTTCAATATTTTTAAATACATCAAAATTATATTTGTGCATAAAGAAAAATGTTTTGATCCAAAGAGAAATTTTGGGTTACTACAGGAGGTAGTTTAAATTACTGGTACTCGTCTTTTTATTATCCATAATTAGATACATTGAATGAGCAAATAATGAGTTGGCATCCCCATTTCCCCAATTTCCCTCTTCCCTATCCCCAACCAGCTGGATATCCTCCTCCGTGGGCAGTCTGAATCAGTCCATGGGGTAGGGGTTTATGGATAGCCTAGGAGTCAACCCAGTTCCACCCCCCTTAATAGGTTGTTACTGAGGGGGCCATGTCTCTGATAGTTCTCCCCCACCATGGCTCTTATAATCTTTCTGCCCCCTTCTTTCATGCAGTTCCCTGAGTCATGGTGGGTGAGTATTAAGACTGCTTAATTATTGAGGTCTTAGGTGCCTCTATACTTTTGCTTTAGGTTGTGTTGAGAATCGCTGGTGTCTGTCTGGCATATCCTGTGTTGACTGGCTGTGGTTATGGATCTCTTATGTATCCCACCACTCTCAGCGGGGTTCCATGTGTATCCTCCCCTAGAGGTCTGGGGGGGGTGGCTCATCTCTTGCCAGGATGTCAGCTATCAGCCTGTGGTTTGTTGGTAGGGTTGAAGAATCCATAGCTCTCTCGATGCATTCTGAAAAATACAAACAGAATCTCCATCGGAGAGTGAGATCAGTATAGGTTAACTGAGGCACACACACTTATGAATTAGTTAGATTGTACTGTTAGTAGAATCTTTGTAAATCACTCATATAGTGCATTTCTCTTTGGGGTCCCAAGATTCTGGTTCCCGGTGCTTTTTGCCCTGAGTCCCCAGTTCCAGTTAAGGGCTTCCCGTCACTGAGTGGATTACTTGGCTGACTTAAAAGCTGTTGATTGCCTCCCACAGGCTTTGTCTCCTCCATTGCACAAGCATTCATCTCTTGGTTTGGTGTTCTTTCCTGGTAGGAAGTGTGTTCAGCCTACTCATGGAGGCAGACTGTGTTTCATATCAGTGGTCAATGTTTACTCCAACTGTCATTGACCAGCTTCCCCTGGAAGTTTATGCAGTACCTTTCAGAATTGCACTACCATTTGGGGGATGGTTACCATTCTGGACCTCACAGGGTCTCTCTGTGCTAATAGATGGCTTTCTGTGGTTTCTTCAGCAATAGGATCTTACCTCAGGCCTGGGATGTGCTTTCAAGAGCGTTGACAGAATCCTGTCTTGTTTTTGGTACCTCATGGATCACTTTGGTCAACAGCTCAGTGAGGGAAGGAGCCAGTGACTGGGACCAGGAGTTGCCAGACTGATCTATTTTTCACAGGCTTAGACTCTCTCCCCTTCTATTCATGGCCCCACTTGCCTGACGACACCCACTACTTGCTCAATAGGTTACAGTATGCTCGTGAGGATTTTATGATTTTGAACCACTTTTAGTTTAGCTTCCTGCTTAAGTCATCCCCTTTCCCACCCCTCGCCCCTTACCCCTCTTTCACAAAGTCTCACTTTTCCTGACTGGTCTGTGTAAAGTTTATAGTTAACCTGGTTAGGATCTGCATATGAGAAAGAATATGTGGTGTCTGACTCTCTGTTCTTTTGAGAGTTCGCTTAATAAGATCTGCTCCAAGTCACACCATTTTTCTCTAAATTTTGATAGGTCATTTTTCCTTTCAGCTGAGTAAAATTCCATCGTGTAAAATGTATCATAGTTTTGTTAACCATTCCTCCATGGATGGGCATTTTGGTTGATTGTAATTCTTGACTATTATGAATTGAGTAGCTATAAACATAGTTGCACAAATGTCTCTATGCTGAGATGTGACATCTTGTGGGTAGATGCCTAGGAGAGGGACAGCTGGATCCATTGGTAGCTCTATGTCCAATCTGTTCAGGAGTCTCCACAGTGCTTTCCAAAGCAGTTGAACAAGTTTGCAATCCCACCAGCAGTGAATGAGGGTTCATTTTTCCCTGCATCCTCGCCAGCAACTATTGTTGTTGGTTTTCTTTATGATTGCCATTTTGACTGGAGTAAGGTATGAAATCAAGGGCCGAGGAGAAGGCTCAGTGGGTAAGGGAGTTTGCTGCACATTCCTGAGGACCTGAGTTAGATCCCAGCACCCACACACAAAGCCAGGCATGGCGGCAATGCTTGTTAACTCGCCACTGAAGGAGGTGGAGACAGGAGATCATCAACATTTTCTGGTCAGACAGTGTAGTCTAATTACAATGAGCTCCAGATTCAGTGCAGACTCTATTTCAAGGAAATGAAATATGGAACACTGTATAACAGAAATTTTGTTTTTTTTTTTTTCCCCAAGGGTCAGTAAAGCAAAATCCATACCGTAATTACATTTATCAAAATTTTATACTGGGTCAAGATCATGCTCAACCAATAAAATTGTAGACTTTTATTCTGATCTTATTTCTTTATGTAAGTATTGCTTTTAAATGTTAACTGAAAAGTAATGTTTTATAAAATTTTCCTCACCTTTAAGAAAATAAAATATAGCAATAGCAGAAATGTTACATATTATTTTGTGTACATACAGTTGGAAGTTTTTGGTCTATCTTATTGTCCTATATGTTGTTTACCAAAACAAAGTGAGATTAATCATAAATGCTAAATGAATCCCAACTTATTTTTCTCTTTGGTATTAAATGAGTATAACTTCATTAGACACCAGCCACCAAGCCCTCTAAATCAGTCAGTTCTAGCACAGCAAAGTAAAACCTGACACAAGCAACCTATGAATTTAGAGTCTGGTCTTGAGTTTAGAAATATAAAAACAATTTTTACTTTTTTATATTTGTCTTATAATCTTTGTATAATGACAAACTGAAAAATTAAGTACCAAAGCTAAACTAATTTCTAATAATATAGTTTGATTAAAAAAATATGCCTGTTCATTGTGAGTGGGTGAAATCACAAAGGCCATCTCTCCTGTGTGAGTGGCTTCTTTCTATTTTGCACTGTTTTTCTCACTACAACACATTTTGCACAGAATGAAGTTCAAGGTACCGTGGCATTTATAGAAATTATTTTTCATTATTGGCTAAGTAACAACATACATTAAATATTATATTTACTAAAAACTGAAGAGATACAACAGCCTGTTTGTTAACCCTTCCTAGAAGCAAAAGTTCTTAGACATGGGAATGCAATCTGTTCCCATGGCTTTTTATAGCAGCCTCTGAATTTAGCCTTACCACAAAATTTCCCCCATCCAAAGAAACTTGACCCTTGACCCAAGCTTAGATCTGCTGATTTAAGGGTGGCTTTTGAGGATTCTCAAGAAATATAACCACAAGGGAAAATGCTAAAACTCTTTTTTATGATGATGTAGATGTTATGGTATTTAATGCCATTCAAATGCTTCCACAAATGAATCCCTGGACACATTATTAAAATCTATGCCCTACTATAATCCTTACCTTTACATATTGGGACATGCAGTGATAGAGCTCACTCTTCAATATCCATCTTTCCTCACTAAATGAAAATATTCCCTTCCCTTCTCTCTCTTCCCTTTCCATAAATCCCCTTCACTTGTCTTCTTTCTGCCTCCCTCCCTCTTTTTCTCCTTCTTTTCTTGGTTTCCCTCCCCTCTCCAAGGCATCAAGTTTCAAGTTATCATGGTATCCCTCATGAACTCCAATAATTATGGCCTCTGTCTCTATGATCAAACTGCACAAATTTAGCATCAGATAAACTTATTTTTTAAGAGGAAGCCACAAGATGACTCTGGAATACCCACCCCCCACACAGACAAAGTATGTTCTTGATATGTATGCCTTTGAAGTAGAGAACAGGATTCTGAATGAACAGGAGCCATTTCACTGAAGAGACCTGAGCTTCAGGAAGACTCTTCTGTCCAGAAATCTTCTGTGGAGTGAACTTCTTAATCTTCCTTCATTAAACACCAGAAAAGAGAGAAGGGAGGATAGCACTAAATAGTTCCTCATCTCACAATCATGCCCTTGCTGGCTCATCACCCTTCCCTCCCACCCAGCACCAAATCTATGGCTACACTCAACCCCAAGATCCACCCCTACAACCACCTGCAGGCACCAGTCTGTGGATTCAGACCTGGGCACATCCCAGCAGGCCTGGTCCCCAGACAGATGCTCACACCCGCCTGCTGTTGGTTGGTGAGCATGCCAGTGCTGGTCCAGACTGTGGGCACACTCATCAACACCCCGCCAGACTGTGGGTACATTAAGTCACACCAGCATTGCCCCAACCCCCAACCCTCACTCTAGCTAGCAAAGCCACTGGCTTGAGGGTGCCCTCAGGCCTGACCTGAGGGCTCCAGGACACTCGTCAGCTCAGCTGCTGATCTGAGGGCATACACAGTCTCAGATAATCGAAGTGAGTGCCTAACCTTCTCCAGGAAACACAGTGCACACCCTGCCCACACAGCTGAGCAGAGTACACCATAAAGACACCCCCTAACCCCTCCAAGTGGAACCAAAATGGGCAGATCACAATGCAAAAAAACTTAACAGCTGAGAGCCACACACCTAACTCCCTAATCCCCAATTGGGAAGTCAGCAGCAAAACTCTAAAAGAGAGACTGCAGCTGGGAGCCCTGGATGATATGACACTAAGCCCAAATCATACCAGCATGGAGTCAATGAAGAGGTTAATGATGGAAATGGAAGTAAAAATTGAAAATGACCTAGAAGAGGTACACAGCCAGTTCTCGAGCTTTGCCACAAGGCTTAATACAATTGAGGAGAAAGAGATGGACTTTCGTATATCAGTGATGGAATTAAAGGCAAACCAGCAAACAGAAGATCTCAAGAATCAGCTAACCAAACTAAGTGAAGACATGAGCAAATACAAGAGTGAGTTTCAGAAAACATTAAGTAAGTCAAACTTTGAAATGAAGACACAATACAACAGAAAGATAGAGACAATCCAAAAAGCTGTAGCAGGAAACAAAAACCAAGTGTAAGTAAAATCCCTCAACACTAGAGTCAATAATTAGGAAGACAGAATCTCATATATGGAAAATAAAACAGAAGAGAATGATAGGGAAATCAAAAATTTGAATAAATTCAAAAAAGCATGTGAACAAAACATGAGGGAGTTATGGGATACTAAAATGAGACCCAATCTAAGGATCATGGGAATCCTAGAGCGAGAAGAATCCCAGGCCAATGACATAGAAAATATTTTCAACACAATTATTCAAGAAAAAATTCCTTATCTTACAAGAGAAAGGCCGGTTCAGGTGCAAGGACCCAGAGGACTCCAATTCAGATTTGGCCAAAGAAGATATTCTCCAAGGTATATCTTAGTCACAATGCCAAATATAGAAAGTAAAGAGAAAGTGCTTAAGGCAGCAAGAGAGAAAAAGCTCATCACCTAAGAAGGCAATCTCATCAGACTTACCTCAGACTTTTCACTTGAAATCATGAAAGCCAGAAGGGCTTGGAACAATAATCTTCTAGGCCTAATGGAGTATGGCTTTCAACCTAGACTACTGTGCCCAGCAAAGCTGTCCCTCATAATAGATGGAGAATTGGAACTATTCCATGAAATAAGCCAGCTCTATGATTATCTGAAGGCAAAGCCAGACTTACAGAAAATACTATGGGAGATATTCCACAAAGAAGAGACAAGCAAGTTAACTCAGGAGAGAACAAGAATGATAAACAAAAACAATGTGCCAATAATAACAGTACAGGCATCAACTCCCATAAACCCTCCAACATGGCAGGGCTTAAAGTAAACCTCACAGTTATAACTCTGAATATACATGGACTTAACTCTCCTATAAAAGACACGGGCTAGCAGGGTGGATCAGGAAAATGGACTCTTACATCTGCTGCCTTCAAGAAACATGCCTTACCTCTAAAGACAGTAATCTCCTAAGGGTAAAAGGATGGAGAATGATTTACCAGGCATATGGAAATAAAAAGCAAGCAGGTGTGGCTTCATTAATCTGACCAAATAGACTTTAAACCAAAAGCAATTAAAAAGGACAGAAATGGCCACTTCTTACTCATCCAGGAAATGATCCTACAACAGGATATCACTATCATAGACATATAATGCACCAAACTCAAGTGCACCACAGTTCATAAAGCAAAATTTACTCAAAAACAAAACAGAAATAGAAGCTAATTCCATCATAGTGGAGACTTTAATACAGCACTATCAATTCTAGACAGATCATCCAAACAAAAGATCAGTAGGGAAATAATGGAGTTTAAAAACACCATAGACCAGCTATAAATGGCAGATGCATACAGAACATTCCACCCGAAGGACACAGAATTTGCATTCTTCTCGGAAGCCTATGGAACCTTCTCAAAAATTGACCACATATTAGGTCATAAAATGTCCCTCAACACATTCAGGAAGATTAATGTAACACCTTCCATTATATCAGACCACAGTGTGTTAAAGTTAGAAATTAACAATGGGAGGAGCAGCAGAAATTACAAAATTGGTGCCTGACTAATACACTTTTAAACAATGAATGGGTCATTCAGGAAATCAAAAAGGAAATTGAAAATTTCCTAGAAGTGAATAATAATGAAAACACATCATACCAAAACCTGTAGGAACTATGAAGGCAGTTCTAAGGGGGAAATTCATAGCACTAAATGCCTTCATAACAAAGACAGAGAGATCTCAAATTACTCACCTAACCACCCACCTGCAGTTATTGGAAATACTAGAGCAATCCAAACGTAGAAGCTCAAGGTGAAAAATAATTAGGATCAGAGCTGAAATCAATGAAATGGAAACAAAGAAAACAATTCAAAAAGTAGATAAATCAAAGAGTTGGTTCTTTGAAAAAATAAATAAGATTGACAAGCTCTTGGCCAATCTAATTAAATGAAAATCAGAGAAGGCCCAAATCAAAATCAGAAATCAAAAGGGGAGAGGTCACAACAGACACCAACGAAATTGGAAGAATCATCAGGCCATACTTTCAAAATCTCTACTCCACAAAATTGGAGAACTTGAAAAAAGTGGATGAATTCCTGGACACCCTCCAAGTACCAAAGATTAACTCAGAGCAGATAAAGCTCCTAAATGAACCTATCACATCCACAGAGATTGAAAATGTAATCAAGAATCTCCCCAATAGGAAAAGTCCAGGACCGGATGGATTCTCAGCTGAATTCTACCAAACCTTCATCTGTGATTTCAAAGAACTGAAACCACTCTTTCTGAAGCTTACTCGTGGTATAGAAAAAGAACGAAGGCTTTCAAACTCCTTCTATGAAGCTAGCATCACCCTAATCCCCAGACCAGACAAAGATGCAACAAGAAAAGATAACTACAGACCTATATCCCTGATGAACTTAGATGCAAAAATCCTAAGCTAAATCCTCACAAACCAGATACAATGCTCCATCAAAAATATTATTCACCTCGACCAAGTATGCTTCATCCCAGGGATGCCGGGATGGTTCAATATACTTAAGTCGATTAATATAATCCACCACATTAATAGACTCAATCACAAAACCCAAATGGTCATCTCAATTGATGCAGAGAAGGCCTTTGACAAAATTCAATACCACTTCATTTTCAAAACCTTGGAAAGAATAGGCATAAAGACAATATACAAAACTCCTAAAACCCAAATCATACTCAATGGGGAAAGACTCAAGGAGTTCCCACTTGAATCAGGATCAAGACAGGGATGTCAATTCTCACCAATGCTCTTCAACATAGTTCTTGAAGTAATCCTAGCCCAAGCAATAAGACAAGAGAAAAGCATAAAAGGGATACAAATTGGAAAGGAAGAAATAAAATTATCCCTCTTTGCAGATGACATGATCCTCCTATACATAACAGATCCAAAGGATAGTGTCAGTAAACTCCTGAAGGTGATAAATGGCTCAGGCCAAAGGTCAGATCCTATTGCTGAAGAAACCACAGAAAGACATGGAACACTGAGAGACCCTGTGGGACCCAGAATGGAAACCAGCCCCCAGATGGAAGCAAGTGCAGTGCTGGAAAGCGCTATAAAAGCTGCCAGGGGAAAATGGTCAATGATATTTGGAGAAAGTAGGCATCTCTGATGCAAAATACAGAGTGTTGCCATGAGAAGGCTGAACACATTTCCTTCTGGGAGAGATCAACGGACCATGAAATGATCACTGGTCCAATAGAGGTGTCAAAACCTGGTGGGGGAGAGGTATTCAACAGCTTTTAAATGGGCCAAGAAATCCACTCAGTGACAAGGAACCCTTAACTGGAATTTGGACTCAGGGCAAAATCGTACGAGAACCAAAAACTGGGCTCCATAAAGAAATCCCCATTACCAGAGAACTACAGAGAGGCTAATCTCAATAGAATTTTGCAAAATTAGAAATGTGTGTCTCATTTCATCTTTACTGATCTCACTCTCCAATGGAGATTCTGTTTGTATTTTTCAGAAGGCAGTGAGAGAGCCGTGGTCATTCCAACTCCACCGATGAGCCTCAGGAGGAAGGCTGATATCCCAGCAAGAGATGAACCACCCCAGGCCTATCGTGTAGGCCCCAAGTGAAACACTTGAGACAGTGGTGGGGCAAGAAAGAGACCTATAAACACAGTCAATCAGTCAACCCAGGATAAGTCAGCGAGACAGACACCAACAACTTCCAACACAACTTAAAAGTAGAAGCACAGAGACTCTTTAAGTTCACAACAATAAAACAGACTTAAAACCCTTCATGACTCTGGGAACTGAGTGGAAGAGGGGCTGGAAAGACTGTAAGAGCTATGGTGGGAGAGATTACCCAGAGACATTACCACCCTCAGCTACAACTCATAAAGTGGAGGGGGCAGCCTGGCTGCCTCCTGAGCTGTCTATAACTCCTTAACACATGGATAGATCCAGTGTGCCCACCGAGGATAGCCAGTGGATTG
The DNA here is from genome assembly GCA_004024765.1 of Zapus hudsonius. Lineage (NCBI taxonomy): Eukaryota > Metazoa > Chordata > Mammalia > Rodentia > Dipodidae > Zapus > Zapus hudsonius. The sequence continues at coordinate 17,919 of PVHP010004308.1, forward strand.
GGGACAGGGAGGAAGGAAATGGAAATACCAACTGAATATTTGCTCATACAATGTACCTAATTTTGGACAATAAAGATTTTTTTAAAAATCACACTTTTTTCTATGCATAACACTAAGGGTTGAAAGATATGATGAAATATGGAAGAATAAATAACCCTTCCTCCTCATCTCTACTTACTGCTCTCTAGAAGAACCTAGCACTGGAGAGCCCTGGCACAGCCTGATCTATGGTTCTTCTCAGCCTGGCAGGGCTGCAGGAGAGCTGAGAAGAGATGTGCTTAATCACCTGGGTGTTTCTGCCTCTCAGGTACTTACTCAAGTGGTCCACAGCTTCCCTCCTTCTCTGTGAAGTGATCAGAGGAATATTTACTGCATACGAGGGTTGAGCATCTAATTTGTCCTCACTTATACATATAAATCTGTTCATGCAGTTACATAACAGCTTTTTACTGTCCTAGCCTATTGAAGATCATCACCCATGATGCATTATGTAGATCTGTAATGTGTGTGATGCCTATATAACAAACAACTCGATATTTATTTATGTATTTATCACTAGAGTATTTAAAAACAGACTGTAAGTAAAGTCATAAATCATGGCCTTTCTAACCTTATATACAGGTCTAATCCACATTAGTTTTCTCTTATCATTTTCCCAATATTTCTTTCTGCATTTTGAATTATTCTGTGTCATATCTCTATATCAACTTCCTCCAATCCAATCATAAATCAGAAACAAGGTTGCCTCTTTTGCTTTTCGACACTCTCAATCAGGACAAACATGGTTCATAAAACCAATGCAACAAGTATTTATAGTGATGCTTGACTGTTCAGGGGAGAATGTGTTAAAGACGTTTGCCTCAATCTCTCTGGAAGTTTATACCCTTTCTTGGTGCTTTCTTACCAAATGTTGTATATTTTTATTATGGATATTTCTACATATCATAAAACAGAGATGTGCTGAGGGAAAGGGAAAGAGGAGCTCACGTTCTGTCAACACTTCAGCATTGATAATGGATCTTAAGAGGTATGATGAGAAGGTCATAGAGCCTGAATTGATCGAGCTGTGAGAAGGACTGTGGGATCAACACATGGTAAACATAGCAAAATCCACTGTAACATCCAAATGTTTAAGTCTAGAATTCAGATATGTAAAGTGATATAATCGCAGTAGAGGCCTGTGGGTTATATGGATGTATCCAGTGGGAGAATTGGCTGTCTGGTATGTTTCTATTTCCTATCAATAAATCATTCAAGCACAAGTTAATGACTCCTAGCTAAAGAAAGATGTGTGACTGTAATTGGACTGCAGTACATCCTAATCATGGAAGTGAGGAGTGTGTGGTAGTTTTGAGCAAATGTTCCCCAATAGAATTTATTATAATTGTGAATTGTCTTCAGCCTTCTGGCTGGAGGAAGTGTCTCTTTGGCCTGGCCTCCTGGGGTCTAGCCCTGAGGTATTTCAAATTGGATGCAAAATACTAGGGATACATATGCAAAAGAAAAGCCCAGTCTGTAAGTTCTGCATTTTTGTGAGTTACAGTGTGTTTGCTTGAGGTGCTGGTGGTGGGTTTCTCTGTCTCTGCTTGGATCTGTGAAAGCAGGCCAGCCTTTTTTCCTTAACTTACCCTGGGTCTGTTACTTCAATAAATACTTTCCTCCCCAAAATTGTGCCTGGTTTGGAGATTTATCCCAGCGGCGTGTGGCTGACTACGACAGAGTGGAAATAAAATTCTGTAATATTTGCAGTTTTATGCCATGGCACTAAGACTCCTTTCTACACTACAATGGAATCTAAAGGCTGACTTTGTTTTTGTAATTCTGAATAATTTGTTAGGATCAGTAATACAGTCAGAATTCCGTTGAACTTACATCACGAAAACAGAAATCAAACACAGGGATTTATCTTATTTATACATTCCTGTAAATGTCATATTTATCATTTCAACTCTATTTTCTCTTCTAAATATTTGGCATTAGTTCACTGAGTAGATTGGGTCTGGATCCAAATGTCAAAACAAACAACAAATCTCTACTCATCTGAAGAAGATTTGTATCAGGCATTGACTTTCCTCTTCTTAGTAAGTTCATAAAAACAGACAAGTAACAAATCAGTGTTTAAGCATAATAATAAAATACAAGAAAAAGGAAATATAAAGAATAAAAAATATCATGTGTTTTAAATTTCTCCCAATACAACCTGTCAAGTAAGCCAATTGGTGTTCTGGAATTAGTTTTTTAAATTGTTGATGGAGATGGTTTTTCTTTTTCTCTATTTCTCAACTTCCTTCATGATATTTCCAGTTTTCCTGCCTGGTCATTCATTCTATCATGTCTAGTTTGTGAGGGCAAATGTCCAACAATTGAATTCATGCCCATCTGTTACACACTGTGAGGTCATGAACATCAAGGCCATTGTGTGCTGGGAAAACAGCATTATAATCAGTCCTACCCTTCCTTTGACTCTTACATTCTTTCTTCTACCTCTTTCCCAATAGACCCTGGGCCTTAGGGTGTGTGTGTTTGGGGGGTATCAAAAAGATGTCTGTCTCAGTGCTGAACACTCCACTGTCACTTCTAAGCACTGTGGTGAGTCTTGAATATCCCAGTGGTCACTGCCAAGATGGACTTTAAAAAATATATTTTTTATTTATTTATTTGTAAGTAAAGAGAGATGGAGAGACAGAGAGAATGAGCACTCTCAGACATTTAGCCAGTGCACAGGAACTCCAGATGTATATGCCACCTTGTGCATCTGGCTTTATATGGCTACTGGGGAATTGAACCCAGATCTTTAGGCTTTGTTGGCAAGCACCTTAGCTGAGCCATCTCTGCAGCCCAGGATGGGATATATATATCCTGATATCAAGCAATAAAAACAAAACCAAGAATTGTAATTCTGAAATCTGAAATTCAAGTCACAACACTTTAGTGTAAAAAGTGTAAATTTAAGCCCAGGAGGGGCCACATATCTGTAATCCCAGCACTCAAAGTGTGGAGGCTGGAGGATCAGAAGTTCAAGGCCATACTCAGCTACATAGCAAATTCAGCCTGTTCTACACAAATCCATTTCTAAAAGATTATGTCTCTCTCCCCCTCAAAAAAAAAACAAATTGAAATAATTTTATTTATTTAAAGCTCAGATAATTTAATGACTTTGTAATATTGTATTGCCTTCAATTTAATGAAAATTATTCTTTATTCATGGATGAGTTAAAAGAGATAATTTTAAAGTGGTGCCATCATTAAAAAATCTCAGTCACTTGTTTTAACTATACAGATGTAGTAGCAGGTGTACTATTATTGAATGCTTGCCCCAAACGCTCACTCTGTGTTACCTGATGCATACATACACTGCCTCCACACTTCAAAGCATGGATCACTGACCTGCCTGGCTGCCTTGAAACAGATAACTGCAAAGCTCAAGGTCTGGGATTATTCAGATAAGCTCAACAATGAACAAATACTTAGAAGATAACAGCATTAAGACACATTAGACCTAGATATGCCTCTTATCAGAGACTTCCATTAGGTTAAGTGTCCTGTAAGAAGCTCACTTGACACAAAATGTGGTCCTCTCTATTGTCTTCTGAATTGCTTTTCCACAAAGTCTAAGAGTTTCTGTATGTCTGGGGAAGAAATTCTCCAGGAGGGACGCTGCATGGCCTCACTGGCAACCAAAAATATCAGAGGAAAAATACCTATTATCCTTCTATCATTCATTCTGTAATGGGGTGAGCTGGGGGTTAGAATTTAGATAACGCCCAGCAAAAATTCCAATGTAGCCCAAAGTTTAAAGAGTACCCAAGTTCTTGTCTACAAAGTTAAAGAATTAAAATCATAAACAACAAGATAGTAGGGTATAGTGGAAGGCTTTATTATTTAAGGGAACATGGACATGGGGAGTTACAGAGTTCTCCAGCCACCAGTGTGGGGAGAAAAACGTGGAGAGTTTAACAGAACTTATGTTGTTTAGCTAAACAAGCAGAAGAAGGAAAGATAACAAAATCTCCCATCATGAGAAGGAGAGGTTCATGAGAGAAAAAATCTGGAGCCTTCCCGGGGGTAGGCCTTACCTTCCTAAGGCCAGGAGAGTCAGAGGTCCTTCTGTTAGCCTGGCATGTGGGGGAGAGAGGGCCAAAACAGGGTCCTTGGGGATTAAAGTTCCCTCAGGTGAGTCAGAGAGACAGCTGATTGGTTCATACCTGACCAGTCAGTTTTAGCCCCTAGGTAGACACCTCTCACTCAAGGGGAGGGGTTTCTCTGGAGCTGCCTGACCCATTACAATTCTAAAGAGCAAGATTGGACACTTTATGTTGTCTTTAGTCACGGCTGACAAAGAACAAAGAAATAACATAAAAGAACTGCCAGGCCTTCCAACACCAGCTTCCATTCACAGGCTGATGGCTCTGCAGAAGCTGTTCTGGTTGCAGTACATCAGTGGGAACTCTGGGCGTCCTTGTCCAATTATGGGCGCAGGGAAGGAGTTTAGGTTCAAGACTGAGAAGGATTAAGAAATTCAGTGGCAGTGTACAAAGTGTGGATGAGGAATAAAGAACATTTTTAAGGAGAATACTAGTAGTTGGCAGAGGAAAAAAATAAACAGTCTGTGGTTATAAAAAGAGATCTTAAGAGAGTCATCTGATGTAGTGGTCATTCCTTTTTGTTATATAAATATGACAATTGTGGGCATCTTTCCATGTGTTGACCATCAGTGTCCTGGAAACAGTTACTGACACCATTTTTAGATGATAATAGTTAATGAGATCAGTTTTTTTTACAAGGAAGAAAAACAATATTTCTTCCAAGCAGGGGGAATCTATTACTCCAGCTGAACTCATTTGAACCCTGATGGCATTGACTGAGCCCAGCCAGAATGAAATCTCTCTCTAGAAAGATGGTCAGTAATACCAGAGATGACATCAGCAAATGCTTATTTTCAACAAGGTTATGGCGTGATATTGATCAATTTTCAATACCGCTTACTTGGTACCCAGTTGAAGATGAGGATGATTGTTAGTAGAAGCAGGGCTGTGTGATCGCAGGCCAACTTCGAATGATGGGCAGTGCTTGAGCTTAGGGACAAAGAGGTTTTAAAAACCTCATTCTGATAGAGATCAGTAGAGTGTCTTCATTTTCAGTATTTTTCAGGACTTCTAAGGAGAGAGTAAGAGAATGGTGCTGTCTGGAATCTCTAACCTTTACCAGGAGGAGCCTGGCATAGCTGCCAGTCATAGGCATCAGTCTCCGCCTCCAAAAAGTGTGCTTTAATGTACACTTTGCTTATCATCTTTATATATTTAACCATTTATTTTACTTGATATCCATGTTTGATACTTGTGAACTTTAAACTTTGTTACTATGCTCCTTCTTCTTAATTAAAATACATTCTATTAAAATATTAAAAATGAAAATTTCCATGATAGAAAAAGAATAACTTTTTGAATTTGTATCTTTACATACAAATTTTAGATATTAACTGAAACCATTTTTGAATTTATACAAAACGTGTATTTCATACCAATACTTTCAATTTATGAGGGCCGCAGTACTAATTTTATTTTACTTGCTTCTGGGTAAAATATAGCTTTTTGACATTTCATTAAATATAATTAAAGTATACTATTCATGTTCTTATTGAGGTGTATTTAAGATCACTTCTGCATAAACAATAATGCAGGTTTAAAGAACTCAAGTGTGTTATATTAACAAAACCATCTGTTCCTCTCAGAAAATGCTTTACTTCATAAAGCAAGTTTCATAATACAGCATGGATTAAATCTGCAACAGGAGAGCATAAAAAATAGATTTTATACCTCATAAATATAATGGATTCCTAGATGGTTTCACTTAGTTAAGATATGCAGAACTTTCAACACCTTCTTGATTTTTAAGAAAACCTGAACTCTGTTTATGGTTCTCATTTGGTGAAATTTACTATTGCTTAAGACATTTTTAAGTTTGGAAATATATGAGAGAGAGAGAGAGAGAGAGAGAGAGAGAGAGAGAGAGAGAGAGAGAGAGTCTTCCTTTTTGATTTTAGCAACCTACCAAAACTTCTTTGTCTGTCTAAATGATATATTGTTTCATTAAATTACAAACTTTTGTTTTTGCTTACATTACTTAGGTACCTTCATCTCTAGACATGCTGCCAAAACCTCCTCCTCTGCGTCTGCTCTATTGCTAAACAATGGGATCGCAGAGGGTAGACAGACGTCTGGTTGGAGAATGATAGCCCGTCTTTTAAGTTCAGCACCTGCTCTACTTCACGGAATGGCTCAGATTCAAAGTCTGACAAAAGAATGCTCCTTAATTGTTTTCAAAGTGCCCTGCTTAGCAAGTAATATTTGAATAAAACCAACAGCAGATGTTTTCAACCTGTTAGAATATGATTTTTCTGTTTGTTGCCATGGTCACCATTTCTTAGCCTCTCCACATTTTTTATTTTTTTAAATATCCTATTTATTAATTTTCAATCAGAGATACAGAGAGAGAGAGAGAGAGAGAGAGAGAGAGAGAGAGAGACAGAGACAGAGAGAGACAGAGCCAGGGCCACCACCTTGTGTGTCTGGTTTATGTGGGTCCTGGGGAATTGAACCCGGGGTTTAGGCACTGGAAGCAAGTGCCTTAACTGCTGAGCCATCTCTCCAGCCCTTTTTATTTTTAAAGATAGGATTTAGTCCTACTGTTGCTCACATTGACTATCTGCTACCAAGATGACTGGGCATGACAACTGATATTCATTTATCATTTAAGAAAAAACATGAGAAAAAGAGAGAAAAAGAAACATTAAAAAACAAAAACAAATGTGTCCACATTGCCAATAAAGTTAGACTGGCTACATAACTTTAGCAAAATTTACAAGCATTTGACTCATGTGTGGGGTTATTTCTTCTTTCCTTAGACAGCACCATGAACTGTTTATCTCTTGATGATATTGGTAAACACCTGCCATTTAGCACATGCTGGGCAGATTGCTGTTTTTAAGGGCTGAGGCAATGAGTGATATCCCTAGCCCTCACTCTACTTGAATGGGGTTATTTTATGCTGTTGTAGAGTAACAAAGTTCCTTGCTCAAACCCTTCCTCTAAAATTTGGGGTGTTGAGATCCTTTGCTGACTTAGTTGAGATAAGCTAATTAGTGGTCTTTCTTAGAGTTTTTATATCTCTTACCAGGGTGCAGCGTGAGCATGGGGAGGTGTTGGTTGGGTCGGTTCTTCGTGGACACTGGTTCCATGGGATGTGGACAGTAGTAGAGAGATAAACCGTGACAGGAGCCAGGGGCCCTGGAACATGAAACAGGTGGATTACTTTGTTATTAACAATCAGAAAAATATGGTTAATAATTCACCAATCCACACTCTGTTTGAGATTCATTAAAAGGGAGTTAGGTTAAACAAACTGTGATGTATCAATATTTAAAAAGTACAATTTAACATGGTGATTTGATTTTATGTCTGTTTTGAGGGGGAACCTTCTAAGAATATTAATTAATGAAAATGTGTCATTGTTATATAACATGTCACATGTATACTAAAATACAAACAGAAAATGCAGTCGTGTGTGTGTGTGTACAGAAATGGAATGACAGAACCTAAAAAGATAAACATTACATTCAAATAGTTATGATCTCTTGGCAGACAACTCATTTTTGGGCTGTTTGTTTATCAACATAAATGTAAACCTAATGAGTAGAGTCTGGTGATTTTAAAAATAGAAAAGCACTCATCATTTATAAAACAATGAACATAAGGGATGTCTTTAATTATCAAACACCTTCCAGCAAAACTATAGGCTGCTATCAATGTAGGTTTTCATTGAAATATATTGAAATAAAATAACAAATACAACGTTTAATTGGCACATTTTTAATGGAAACCACTTGCAAATACATTGTTTTCTTGGGTAAAATATTGCTTCTCTAGGTTTGCTTGTCACTGTTTTTAATCTTGAAAACTATGTATACTACAACAAATATTTAACCTTCATTATCATAAATGCATAATCACAGCTTGCTGAATTGTTTATATTCCTCAGGGCCCAGGTAAACTGAATGAAAGCTGAATTACATTACACAATATTGATTTGAATTATAAAAATCAGAAAAAGGCCTAATTCAAGCTCGTCTAGAAGAACTATATATTTAATTTGTTAAAAAAAGAGAGAGATGAATTTGCAGAGACCAGAGGGTCTCTGACAACATTAACCATGAAGCTTTGACTGTCCATCTTGACGTTCTCTTCGGTCAGTTACTTATCTCTAATGAGCTGCTTTGACAGATGAAGGAGGACAAGGGGAACCTTCCCTGCCACCTCTCCACAGTGAGGTCTGCAGCCACACTCTCTTCTCCTTCATTCTCAAGTTCTAATAGGATTCCCAAGAGAACCTGTGATAGGTGAATTGTGTTCCCATCTCTTAACACTAAGTGAGACAGAGGAACAAAAGGCCTGTGATTGTTATAGAGTCCTGAGATTTAGAAGTTCACTAAAATCCTACCATTGAAGTACAGCATGAGAAGTTCTCCCCTGAAATGTATAGAGCCTCTGATCTGAGGGCATCCATTTTGAATGGTCATATGTATAGAAGACTCCAGCCTCGCCATGACAGGCTCCGAGCAAGGCCCTGGACTTTCCACTACCCACACAAGGCTACCGCAAGAACCCTAGGCTGGTGATCAATCTACTGCCAGGATATTATCTTGCAGGAGAGAAATGTTCACAGCATACTCTGTGGGGGATAAATGCCCGCACTCAGGACAAATTTAACCTTTTCACATCTGCATCGCTTTATCATTTACGTCTTTCGTGGATTATGCTCAGGTGTTAAAGCTTTTCAGAAGCTCACTTGCGGACATTTGGCCTTCTGATAACATTTGCCCTAGGGATTCCAGCTCAATATTAGTGTTCCCACACTAGCCTTGTATTGGGACAGACTTTTTTGTCTTCCTTGCCCCTTTTTCATCTTCTGATTGCGTTTGATTTTATGAAGCCAAGTTACATGCTACTTTGTCGCTCAGGACTGTCAGAGCCTCTCCTACTTGTAAGGATCATTACTCACCATAGGGTTGTAAAATGAGCCACTACAACCTCATTCCAAGATTGAGGTTATTGCTGAATCAACCTCTTTCTTACCTTTTTTATAAACACAGTCCTATCTGACTTTTTAAGCAGGCATCAAGTACTCTGTTATGGCCAGTTCTCTCAGCAATGCCTGCCTTCCCTCTATTGTCTTCCTGTCCCTGATTTCATAGGGACCTCTGCAAGCAAAGAGAAAGTATCTCAAACGGTTCCTCTGAACCAGTCACATCAGGACTGATTACCATCGTGTTGCCTCAGATTGTGTAGCTTTTGTCTAAAAGACAAATGGAATAGCAGTTATCTTCTCATTGAAAATATTTAATCAATTCAATCAACACAGGATAAGCCAGTGAGACAGAAACCAATGATTTTCGACACAAAGACCCCTAAGCTCACAACATTAAAGCAGCCTTAATACTCACCCACCACGACTCAGGGAACTGAGCAGAAGAGGAGGCAGAAAGATTGTGAGAGTTGTGGTGGGGGAGATGATCCAGAGGCATGGACAGGAGAACCTGGCTGAATACTAGGCTATCCATGGTCCCCTGCCCCAAGGACTGATCCAAATGGCCCACGGAGGAGGATATCCAGCTGATTGGGGATAGGGAGGGGGCATCAGGGAATTGGGGATAACAACTCATTGTTTGCCAACTAAATAATGTAACATTATGGACAATAATATATATATATATACATGTATATTAAAAAATAAAATATTTAATCAAAGTAACATGGAAGGAAAGGGTTTATTACAGTTTAAAGGTCTTTTAGGAAGTTTTATCATTGCGGTAAAGCATGAAAGGGCAGGCAGCCAGGGGAATCACATCTTTATACACTAGCAGGAAGGAAGCTGTCTAAGTGCACTATCTTAGAACATAGTGACATACCTCCTCCAGCAAACCTCTCAGGGTTTCCACAAACATGAACCTATGAGGGACATTTAATTCAGACCACATTCCACCCATGGCCCATATAGACTCATGGTCATTTTGTAATGCAATATGAGTTCAGTCCAACCTTAAAATTCCAATAGTTTTTACCAATCCAAAGACAGTAACAAAGTCCAAAGTCTCATCTGAAAATTGAAATAATCTCTTAACTGTAAGCCCTGTAAAATCAGACAAAAATTATCTAATTCTAACATATGATGGCACAGAATAAGCATTCTTATTGCAAAAGGAAGGAATGAAGGTGTCTGAAGGAATAATTGGATCAATGCAAGAGAGAAATCCAGCAGGACACTCATCAAATCTTTTAACACCACATCAGACACTTGGGACCTGCAGTGAATTCCCTGGGCTCTGAAAAGTGAAAACTCATCCCCTCCAAGAGGCCTGCCTGCAGCCTAAGAAAAAGTCATTCTAGACAGAAGATTTTCTTGATGGCTATTCCACAGTACTGGAATCTCCACAATCCTGGGGTCTCCAGTGCAATACTTGGATCATCATCATAGCTTCAAACAACAGCCTCAAAAGGTCTCCTTGAGGCAACATCTAGTCAGCCTCACACTATCCTGTAACCATTGGCGTTAATGACTTTATATTTCCTACATTTTCCATACTTTCAGAACTAGCACCAGGCAGGCCACCAGACTTGTTAACCCTGGAGGCGATAAAGCTGATTTTATGAGGAGCAATTTCTCCCAGAATTCTTCAACCATGTCCCTTGCTTTCAAGAAAATCAGCATTTCTCATATTATTTCAAAACAGAACATATGGCCAGAGCTCAGTGGTGTATCTCTTAAACAACTGCAGCCAGAAGCTCTAGTTTCTGTGTCCATGACCCAAACCACCCATTTCCTCCACCAAACACACAAGTTCATCACATCCAAACTCAAGTTTGGTCAAGTTCTCAGGACACAGGCAGAGCACAGCTATCCTCTTCACCAGATTATCACACAAACTGCTTCCATCCAGGTCCCAATAACGTCCATTCTTTTCCCTCTGAATCCTAACAAGCCAAACCTCCATGGCCCACACTTTTCTCTGCATCAGGGTGTTTCAAACTCTCCCCCTCAAGCTCTGCTCACAGCACTACAAGGCTTTTCTAGTTCAAAGTCCCACATCCTTCCTGTTGCAGTCAGCTTTCTAGTTGCTATGCCTAAAGAACCCAAGCAAAAGCGGTTTGTGGACTCAAGGGGAGACTCCATCCTAGCAGGGAAAATGATGGCATGAGCAGAGGGGTGGACATCATCTACGCCACAGCACTGGAAACAGAGGCAGGAAGGTGCACCAAACACTGGCAAGGGGAAGCTGGCTTATAACCTCCTAAGCCTGCCCCTAACAACACAGATCTAGTGAGGTTCTAATTCCTGAACTGCCATGAGCTGAGGATCAATCACTAAGAACACATTGATTTGTTTGTGGGGGACACCTGGATCAAACCATGACAGTCCACCCCTGGCTTTCACAAACTATTAATCATACATGATGTAAATACAATGTGTTCAGCTCAACTCTTAAGTCCCCACAGCTTTGAACTGATCCATAATACCAAAAATAAACCCATAATGGCACAGAATATTCACACTGCAAAATACGAGGCATGGCAAAAACAGATTGAACCAATACAAGATTTAAAACAAGCAGGGCACCATCAATCTCTGACTCCAAGTTCAATGATTCTAACCAATAACAAGTCTCTTGGAGATCCGATTCCACCCCTCCAGCTCAGCTACTCACAGTCCCGGAAAACTTCATCTGGTGCTAGCAGCTCACCTTGGCACCCATCCATAGTCCTGGCGTCTTATTGGGTCGCCATTGCAATCCATGGTTCATCCTCATGGCTCCATCAGCCTCCATGCAGGCAATCTAGAACACCTGCTTCACATTGCCAATGGCCATTTTTCAAAAACAAAACTGTGTTGCAAATCCAATGAATCTCTATTCCTGCATTTGTTTTACTCCCCAGAACCAGGTGGGCTACCAACTTGTTAATCCAGGGGGAACACAGCATTCAGGCCCCTTACTTCAAAGAGTCCACATTCTTCCTGTTCCAATGCAGACCACCTCGCCCAATCTCAATGGTTGTCATATCTCAAACAATTGCAGGTGAATGGGCAGCAGGTTTGACCCAAAGATCTTATTTCTGTGCCATCTCCATCTGCTCACACCAGTCCATCTTTACGTCAAGCAACCCTGCACAGGTTTTCAGGACACAAGCAGGCAGAATGCAGCAAGCCTCTCACACAAACTGCTTCTGGCACAGTCCTGACAAAGTTCTTTCTCACCCTAGTAAGCCAAACCTTACAGTCCATAGTTCTTCCATGAAGCTGTGTGTGGTAGTTTTAAATAAATGTCCCCCAATAGAATTTATTATAATTGTGTTTATTAAATTGCTAATTGTCTCCAGGCTTCTGTAACTTTGGCCTGGCCTCCTGGGGTCATGACACCCTTTCTAAATTGGATGCAAAATTCTAGGGATACATATGCAATACAGCAGCCAGAACCCCAGGTCTGGCAGTTCTGCATTTTGTGAATTACAGTGTTATAATGTGCTTGCTTGCTTAAGGTGCTGGTGGTGGCTTTCTGTCTCTGCTTGCTTCTGTGAAAGGGAGCCAGCCTTTTTTCTTAACTTCTCCTGTGTCTGTTACTTCAATAAATACTTTCCTCCCCAAAATTGTGCCTGGTTTGGAGATTCATCCAGGTGGCGTGTGACTGACTATGACACTGCTCACAGCACTGCGAAGCATCTCTTAGGACAAGGTTTCAAATCCTTCCACATTCCTCCTGAAGATCACTTCCAAAAGGCCAAGCCACAAGATCAGGGTTCTAGTAGCAACGGATGACCCCGCAAATGGTACCAAAACTGTTGCAGTCAGCTTTCTAGTTGCTGCACAGAATGAACCCAAATAAAAGTGGCTTGTGGAGGAGTGGGTTTATTTGGCTTACGGACTCGAGGAGAGACTCCATCCCTGCAGGGAAAATGATGGCATGAGCAGAGGGGTGGACATCATCTCTGCCACAGCACTGGAAACAGCAGCAGGAAGGTGTGCTGAACACTGGCAAGGGGAAGCTGGCTTATAACCCCATAAGCCATCCCCTAACAACACAGATCTAGTGAGGTTCTAATTCCAGAACTGCCGTGAGCTGAGGATCAATCACTGAGAACACATTGATTTGTTTGTGAGGGATTTTGCATCACCAGGATCTACATAAAGCCAGGCACAATGAGAAGCACATGCAAACCCGACACTCACAATGCTAAGATAGGCAGAGATAGGAGAATTCCTGAAAGCATACAGGCCAACTGCTCTTGTGTACACAGAAGAGACCAAGAAGAGACCCTGATTCCAAGAAGGTAGGAGGTAAAGATCAGCACCCAAGGTTGTTCTCTGACCTCCTCATGCATCCTGTGGAATGCACACACTCACACTCAACCACAGAACACACACACACACACACACACACACACACAATATTTTTCCATTTAAAGCAGATGAGGTAGGGAGTATTTCTTCATTATCATAATATCCAATACCATGCTATTATTAGCACACATCTGCATGTGAATCATGGATTTTCTTTTCTTCAGCACTAAAGATCCGAGGGCCATCTTCTATGACTTCTACCACAGTCTCTTCTTTACCATCCGGTTGTTGCCATGGTATATAATGAGCATGGCTCCTGGGAAGAGTTCTTAGCATAGACCTAACGTACTCTTTCCTTGGATATGGCCCACTGTATTAAGCACCTCCATTTTATTCTCCTCTTTTCCACCAAGACAGAGGCTAATGAAGCAGATACCATCTATATGGCTTTTTCCCTTTGTAATTCCTCCCTTATGTAAGCAAGTTCTTTCTGGGAAGATAGCGGAGCTGGAGTTTTGTATCTTATCAACAACCAAGGCTACAAACCCAGCACCACAGCTTGCTGACAATCCTTTCTCATGCTTCTAGGGATCACAATAGTTTTACAATTTATCAGAAATTCTGGGGATGTCTCATATGTACATGATGGACTCCATTCATCAAGGAGGCATACCACCCCATATCAAGTAGAGAAAGACTATCGCCCTGGGACACCCACAAGAAAAGTCCATTTTCAGAGAGTTTGACCTTGGTTGCAGGGTCATCATCCAGGAAACACACAATCACTACCACAGCAAAGAGGCACACCGTCCCACAACACGTAGGGAATCGTGGCCATATCACGATTGTCTTGGCAGATGCCACACCTTCAGATAGATGCGTTTTAGCTGCAGGTCTTATCACCCATCTTGGGGCCCATGCACCTGCTCCTCCCTAACTCAACCCCACTTTGAGCAACAATTATGCCCACTTTGAGCAACAATTATGCTGTGCCATGTTCCCCGGGAATATATGAACAAACATGGCCCCAATGTTACATGGGTACTGGAGAATCGAACCCTGGCCATCAGGCTTTGCACCTAAGAGCCTTTAACCTCTGAGTCATCTCTTCAGCCCCAATGTTTGATTCTTACGTGTCTCCACTTATGAGCCATATATATTTGCTCTCAAAGTCAGGCTTCTTTTCTCTCTTGGGACTCTAATTACCTCTTCATTTCTTTATTCTCTCTGTATCTATTGTTGGCCCAAAGGATCAATGAAATACTTCATTTTTCTATATCCTAAAAAAAAAACACTATCTTAACGTTGCTCTTACTTAACCTCCCTTCTCATTCAAGTATCACACTTTTATCATTAACAAGAAAACTTTCTCAAAAATTAAATGTAACTTTTCTTATCCAATTTCTCATCTTTCAGTAATCCCTCCAAGTACTATAATCTTGTACTTTCAATTGACCTTAAAGGGACACTAATGACCTTCAAGTTGTCCAAATCAGCCAGCCTCTTGGGAATCATGTCTATTCACCCCCCCACACACACACACATACACGCACTGGTTGGAAGCAATCTCTGAGACACATGTCATCTTTCTTGCTGTGACAGAGCTCTGTTTGAGTCACCTTGCACCCTCTTGATATCTCTTCCCTAATTTCCTAACATCCATTTATTACTTTAATATTTACTTAATCTCTTTTCTGTGCTAGATGTTCGTGTGCTTGATGGCTCCAATTTTTCAGGCTGACCTTAATTAAACACTCCCCTATATCTTCATCATTAAGTCTATTTTTCTCTCCTCTCTGCCTTGGCAGAGTTATCCATTATTATACTTTATCTTCTGTCTGTATGGCTATGATGTCCACATCGCTATTGCTGATTCCAGACCCTTCTTTGAAGTCTAAAAAATTTTTTTTCAAAATTTGTGTTGAACACATTTATAAATGGCAATTCATTTTTTTACTATCCATACATAAAACAATGTCAACTTATCCATCTGCTGGACTTCATGTCTCAGGAAATTTCTCAGAAGTCATCAATATCACCAACTCACCTTAGTGTTCTCCCTGAACACCATCTCTTCCCTCCTCCCCACAGACAGTCTCTTTAAGAAATAATGGTTCTGCTCCAGAGTGACTTTAAAACATTTTAAAATTTTATCATAGGAAAGCTTTCATAGATCAGCTATGTCTTCAGCATATATTTCTTAATTTTTAAATTCCTCTGGAGCCTAATATTCTCTTTTTGACAAAGATTTCTTCTATGGGTACTAGAACTTTCTTAATGACAAAAAAATCTTTTCCTTTTATTCATTTACTAGAAATCCCTAATAAGAATCATCCAAAAACGTTCTCCTTCATGTGTAATATTACCTAAATTGCACCAAAGTCCCTATCCCCTTCTAACAGAATCCTACGAAATCCTCGAGATTTAGGACAGATGCCACATTTTCTTCATGGTACAAATCCCAATCATCTGCACAGCTCTTGACACACTTACTTGTCAAAGACCTCTGTGCTGTTCACTATTGAGCGTGTGGTATCTAGTTAACATCTACAGCACTGGCCAGCAAGCTCTGTCCATAGGTTCCAGCCTGAGACTCGGATGACCTCTAGAAGGGTGTATACTTTCTCCTGGGCTTAGGGGAATGTAGACAGTCATAGGTGCTTCTGATGAGTGAACTTGATCCTCAGATATATTTTTCTGCTCCTCCAGCTTTCAGGCAGGTTGTGGAATCCTAATGCACTGGCTTCCTTCCTTCAGCAGCTGAAGACAGTCTGCTCATCAGCAACTTTTCCCCTAGGGGGAATGGTAAATGAAGTCTCTAGAGAAGATCTCTTCTTACAGTGCCAGTTTTCTAAAGACTGGCCCTCTGTCATGAGACTATGCAGAAAAAGCAATTGCTGAATTGTAATAATCACCGGAAGGGACTGCACAGGTGTGTGCATGTTTGTTGTTGGAAAGAGTAACCAAATGAGATTCAAAGACCCGAGTTCTAGTTCTGATTATCAATAAACATCACAGTGTTACCTCTTTACTCAGTCTATATACCATGCACTGTCATTTACTTATATACTTCAAAACTTTTTCATAAAAAAGTTATTAGTATTACACCCAAATTGTTTAAAACAAAATAATACCTACCGCATAAAATTGCTACCAAACAGAAAAGGTTAATATTTTATTTATTTTAATTTGTTTAAGAGGGCAAAACAGAGTGTGTATAAGTGTCCTAGGGCTTCTTACCACTGCAAACTCCAGACACATGTGCTACTTTGTGGGCACTGAGAAATTAAATCTGGGTCATCATGCTTTGTAAGCAAGTACCTTTAACCACTAAGTCATCTCCCCAGCCCAAGGTAAGGTTTAATGTAATTTCTGGAACAAAGCCAGCACTCAGAAGAATGTAACCATCCATATACAAGCTTGAAAAGTCTGAAGAGGGGGCTGGAGAGATTGCTCAGCGGTTAAGGCACTTGCCTCCAGTGCCTACGGTCCCAGGTTCAATTCCCCAGTACCCACATATGCCAGACCCACAAGCTGGTGGCCCTGGTGTGCTCTCTCTCTCTCTCTCTCTCTCTCTCTCTCTCTCTCTCTCTCTCTCTCTCTCTCTCTCTTTCTCTCTCTCTCTGTATTTCTCTGATTGGAAATGAATAAATAAAATTTTTTTAAAAAAAGAAAAGTCTGAAGAGTATGGGTAATAATGACATACAGAGGAGATTTTTAACCAGAGACTTATTAACAAGATTTAAGGAAGTTGTGAACAATGGAACTATTACATCTTTACTAACTAACCTCTATTAAACACTATTTCCTTTTATGATAAAGGAAAGCAAAAAAAAAAAAAACTACAGCAGGATTGGTTGTCTCTTTGATGTTATTACCACTAGCCACCACAGTTACAGACATGCACGATTATTGAGGTAGATATTCAAACCCAACAGACACTATAACATTACAGGAATTAGCAAAAGCTATACATTACAGGTATATAGACTATAACATTACAGGTATTACCAAAGCCACTGCTGCAGCCTTGAATGCGAACAAGAAGCATGGAATGAACTATGTCTCCAAGTTCTATGTTTAAAATTATTTGTAGCTATATTTAGATATAATTGGTCCTTCTTACAGTCTTGTATATTTTACTATGTAATTTTATTTGAACAACATTATTCTGGGAAAGAGTCCGTATACTTCAGCAGACTGCCAAAGAGATATTACATAAACCATATTAAAGACCCTCCCTGTCACAATTTGTTGAGCATGAGGACAGTAAAACTGCAGGTTGTCTATGAAACTTCTTGGGCAAAGGAAGCCTTCTTATGTGAGTAGTGATTAGATTGGATGACCTCTTTGAAGCTGGTCAGTTTTGGACAAAGTTACTTTTCAATGATGTCCTCCTACGATGTTATTTTTGCATCTTTACCTCAATATATGTCTGGATTGAAGAGAGAGATGAATTTCTGTGTTTCCAGGGACACAGTTGTTCCAAACTTACTGGCGCTGGACTCAGTTTGATTACTGTGACATCCAACTCAGAAATCGGGTTGACGGTATTTAAACAAGTAAGAAACCCTCTAACTCTGTATTTGAACACCTAGTTAATGGTATAGGATAACTGGTGTGTGGCTCGAGTATTTTTGATTCGTAATTAAAACAACTCTTCAAAGTGTATTAGAGTTGTTCAGTTAGATGTTAAAATATAAAACTTCAGTAAATACATTTTCTTCCAAGAAAAAAGTGTCCTTCATGAGTCCACTCCATACAGTGTAAATAATTCCCATAGCTCCCTGCCAGCCTGGGTTTCAAATTGGCTCTTGGTTAACATGGGAGGCAGCTACAACTTCTTTTGTTGCATAAGAATTTAAAAAGCCTTCCCTCCCCCTACAAAATCGTTCAGGTGGGAACAGGAAAACACAGGTTTCAATGGAAAGCACCAAAACTGGCTTTTTTTTTTTTCTGATTTTGGTGGGTTTTTTTTTTTTTTGTTAACCTCCAAAATAATGGTTTTCCTTAGGATATATTCTTCAGTATACATCATGTACTTTCCTCATAGTGCCCCAGAGCTGTCACCCGTCTTTCTTCCTTTGCCACTTCATGCCTCCAAAGAGTCCATAGTCCCCTTCTGTGCTCATGCCATATACATTCATACACGCAGAATACATCCATCCGCCCATCCATCCATCCGTCCATCCATCCATCCATCCATCCATCCATACATACATACATACATACATACATACAGAGAAGAGAGGTGATTTTTTTTGTCTGTCTGTCCTTCATTGCCCTGTCGGCCCCTCCCCACTCCCCCTTTAGACCCTTCCCTCCCTCTTCATAGACCACCTTCTACTGTCATATCTTGTCTGCATGTGGCTTTCGATCTAAATTCTACATATTAAAAACATGATATTTGTCTTTCTGTGTCTGGTGTATTAGCACAATGATTTCTTGTTCCATCTACTTTCCTGCATACACACAGAGTCTTTCAAAGAGTCTTTCTTTGTTCAAATAAAAGTAAAATATAGAAGACTGTAATAAAAACCAATTATATGTAAATATAGATACAAATAATTTCATCAATAATTTTACAATAATTTCTTCTTTGTGGGTAAATAAACTCCATTTTGTGTACATACTGCATTTTTTAGAGTGTGTTCATTTGCTGATGGACATCTATACTGGACCCATATCTTGGCTTTTGTAAATAGCATATCAATAAAATGAATGTGTAAGCATCTCTGTGACTTGTGCCCTAGATTCCTTTGGGTATGTTCCAGTAGTCATAGAGCAGGACATTATGATTGATCTATGTTGAGATTTTTTGCAGAATATTGATATTAATGATAGTAGCTGCACCAATTTAGGTTCCCACAAGCAGTGTGCAAGAGCTCCTCCTTCCCCATATTCCCACCAAAAAAGTTCAAAGGTTCCTCCTTCCCCATGCCCATCAGCAAGGTGCAAGGGTTCCTCCTTCCACACATGCTCACCAGCTTTTGCTGTCACCTGTCTTCTTGGAAATAGTCATTTCAACTGGAGTGAGATGGGAACTGAATGTAATTTTAATTTGTTAAGCACTTTTTCATGGGCATATTAGCCATTTGTGTTTCTTCTTTGTCTTTTTTTTTTTGGAACTATCCATACTATCTGGGCTGATTATTTTTTGCATCTTTATTGTGAATAAGTATTTACATTGTATGACCAAATCTTGTGAATTTATCCCCATTTCCCTCCTCTTTGTCCCCTCCCCACTGGGGTACTTCCTCAGTGTGCATACTGGGTCTATCCATAGGTTAGGGGGTATGAACTTCACCAGAGGTAGCCAGTTTTTCTTCCCCCTTTGTGTATTGTTGCTGAGGGGGGCAATGTCTCTGGATATTCTCTCCCACAATGGCTTTTATAGTCCTTCCCCCCATTCTGTTCAGTTTCCTGAGTCATAGTGGGTGAGTTTTGATTTTGCTTTGTTTTTGAGATCTTAAATTTCTCTGGATCTTTGTCCTGGGTTGTGTTGGGCATCGCTGGGCATACATTGACCTTTCATGGGTTATCAAACTTGCTGTGGTGATTGGTCTCTTGTTTGTCTCCTCACTTTCTTGTAAGTTTCATTTGGGCCCTGTGTGAAGGCTAGTGTGGTTTGTCTCCTGCCAGGATGTCAGTCATCATCTAATGTCTTGTTGGTGGAATTGAGTTGTCCCTGGCTCTCTCACTGCCTTCTGAAAAAATACAAACATAATCTCCATCAGAGAGTGAGATCAATATATGTTAAGTGAGACAACATTGCTTTTTTGGCTTGTTCCTAATGGGTGTAGCCTCTCTGTAGATTTCTTATAGTGGGAATTTCCCCTAGGAGCATGAATTCTTGTTCCCCATAGATTATGCCGTGGATTCCAGTTCCAGTGAAGGGTTCCTTGTCACTGAGTGGATCTCTTAGCCAATCAGTAAGCTGTTGATTACCCACCTAGGTTTAGTGCCACTATTGCACAGATGAGCAGTTCTTGGCTTGCTAGTCTCCATTTAGCCGTGTGTTCAGCATTCTTGTGACAACTGTCTATACTGTATATAGTGGTGTCTGCTTTCTCAAATATTATTGACTAATTTCCCCTGGCAGCTCATGCAACACCTTCCAATGTTACACATGCTACCATCTGGGAGCTGGTTACCAGTCTGGATCTAGAAGGATCTCTTGGTGTTGTTTGATGACACTCTGTGATTTCTTCAGCAATAGGGTCTTACCTTAGGCCTGGGGCAGGTATTCAAGAGCTTTGACAGAAGTCTGTCATGTTTTGGGGACCTCATGGGTTTCTTTGATCAACAGCTCAGTGTGGGAAGGAACCAGTAACTGGGACAGGGAGATGCAGGCCTGAGCAATTATTCTTGAGGTTAGGCTTCCTCCCATTCTATTCATGTTAAGGTGTCTGCCTGGAAAGTAGAAGGGCCCAAGTTCTATTCCCCCAGTACCCACATAAAGCCAGATGCACAAGGTGGCACATGTGTTTGGAGTTCATTTGCAGTGGCCAAAGGGCCTGGCATGCCTACTCTCTCTCTCTCTCTCTCTCTCTCTCTCTCTCTCTCTCTCTCTCTCTCTCTCTCTAATTAAATCAATAAATTAAATACTGGGCTGCTATTTTTATTGCTCAATTTCTTTACCAAGTCTTTTTTTTTTATTCCTGAGCATGAAATGTAGCCAAAGATACACATGTGCACATCTGGTCCTGACTCTAGCAAGAGATGACATACATAGAAGTGTAGATGTGTAGATGTGTGCAGGTTCTCAGATTCAGCCTGGGGAATGCAGAAGTGTGTGAAATTTGTCCTGACTCATGGCTTCCCTTCTGTTTCTCTTTGCTGCCAGGTTCAAATACATTGCTTGGACTTAAAAAAAAATCCAGTGCAGTCTTGTGGTCCCAAGCACCTTCTAGTGTAGATAAAATGGATTTGTTAATTTAAAATAGAACTTAGTGCAATCTACTGAGAAAGAAATCACAAACTTATTTTTCTATCACACCAAGAATGCACTATTATTGGTCTTTGCCTTTTCGTTTTCTGTGCAGATACACTACTTTGTACTACTGGATGATATGGAAATTCTGTGTGCCCACAAATCCTTCCCTCTTATTTTATTACTAAAGTCTAATAAATACTATTGATTTGTTGGGAGGATATAAAGCAGTTCTTCTACTGTGCTAATTTTTGATTCACTGTAGGGAGAATTTGTGGCACTTACATATTCCTGCTGTTAGATTTATAGATGTGCAATTGGTAAGAAAGAAATCTAAAAGGCATGGATATAAAGCCAACTGAATTTATATGCTTGTGATAAGTTCTCAGTGGTGACTATGGTAATCCACTATCTGAGCTATTTCTAGAAAATTGGTTCTCATTTGAAATACTCTCATAGACATTTCAGTTTGTGGTTAAAAAAAATGAAATGAACATATTATAGCTTCCATGTCACAATGAGGGCTACCCAGGTTCTGATCAAGAGAGAAAGACATTTGAAAATAAAATTATTAGTAAATGAAAATAACACAGATGTTTGTCTAATCAGGTCTATTCCTTTACTGGAATAAACATCTATCAGTTTGGTAAATTTTGTTTACATTAAACAACAAACCTCAGAACTTACTAGAAAAGGCACACAAGTCAAAAGAATACAGAACATTTATACAGATAAGGAGAAAATATGTTTTTTTCAGAAAGCAAAAGTAGAATATAATTAATGGAAAATTTATCTTAATGACTTCCTCTCTCATGAAAAGATCTTGATTGGTAAATATGTATTGCTTATTTGTTCTTTTTGAAAAATTATCTAAAATATATTTACCAATTCCTGAAAACATAAGAAAATATTTGAAATAAAAGATAAATGGATCAAAGTGAAAGGGCTTTGTCTTATTTTTAACTTTATTTGTGCTGTTTTTGTGTTTGTTTTCCTAAACAAATAGCCATGTTTGGAGAGATAAAGAAGACATGTTCTTTTCAAAAAAAAAAGGATATTTTGCTGCCTCTAAATTTTGTGATTATTTGCCTATCTCTACTTTTTATTTTTTGAAACTTTTCTTAGAGTTGCTCAGAAACACCATTGTAACATAATTTTAGGGGAAAAACATAATGCTATTGTGAGGATTAAAGTTGTGGTGAAGAGGTTAGTGGCTGAATCACCCTCATTTAGATTGTCAAGAAATATTTATGAAAAAGATTGCAGATAATCAAACCAAACCTTAATCTTGGATTAAGCTCAATTAAATGTGCTTTTAGTAGTTTTTTTGAAGCCCATATTTTAGCAAAATTTCTTAGCTACTTTGTAAATCATAAAATTTTGAGATAGTGAACCATCTACCAATCTTAGATTATTTCTAGAAGTAAATTCACTATTTTTCTCAAAAGCCAGAGCTAATCAATGGTTATGACTCCAAAACTGCCTGACATAAAATTTTAATTTTATGTATTTTCTGTGCTTGGAAGTTTTAATAAAATCATAAAACATTTTCAGTTAATATAAGTGAAAGCATCTTGGCAATTAAGTAATCAAACTCAAATAAAAACTTTATACAACTGTCAGTAGAGCATTTTAACTGCTGCATGTGAAGAGGGGTGTAGACGGATAGATCAATCTTCGTAAAAACTGAAAATCTGTGCAAGGCTGAATTTGCCAGTCAACAGCTTGTTGTGCTCACGGTGGCACCCAGTCTTTCCACTTAATCTTCATCAATCTCTGTATCGAAAGCTCTGACAAAGTGGGCATCTAATGTATTATATGATGGACGGAAGTGGTGGAAATGGACGAAATATTTAGTGGTTAATTAATGAATAAATGATAGGTGTTGACACTGACATCCATGAGCTGACTGAAGGTGCTCCCTAATCAAGGTAGCATTCCAAGCAAGTGCGTCTTCAGCCTGATTCCCTATTCCATGTGCTCATAGATTAAGTTGAACCAGTAAAAGGGAAAAATGTTTAGTAGATTCAAGATTTTTTTTTTAGGATTTTCAGGGGCAAGTTACAACATAAAAGGTCAGTCCAAGGTTCCTTGTACTCTGTGCCTCGTTTAAAGACGATGAGTCTATTGAAATTACTGAAATCACTATGAATTTGGAATGCACACCAAATGCACGCACACCATATATACATATATAATGTATATATGTATATATGTATGTGTGTATATATAAACATATATATGATAAATATAGCCATCAATGATGTCATAATAACTAAATAAGATAATATAGTTTAAAATCTTAACAAATGTCTGAAGGATAGGGGCACTAAATAAATAAAGTTTCTTTAAAGCACAATCATGTTAGTAACTTATGTAAATCAACGTGTATGATCATTCTTAAACAGTGTTCAAGAGATAAATTAAAAATGAATATAACTGTCTATATTATCCTATTAATTCTTTAATCTGTCTAATGAATTTTTTAGAAGTAGTTTAGTAATATAAATCAAAAACCTTTTTATTCCCACTGATAGAGTTTGAGATATTAACCAGAATTTGTGTCAAGCCATAATTTTGGAAACAATTTAACAGGCAAGAACAGTTCTTAAGCCCTTATAAACTGACATTCATGGCAGCATTAACCTCTGTTATAACTACTTTGACTTGGGTTTTCTGTGTACCCATACACTGCCATGCTTTGTGACATGAACTACGCCCTATAAATTCCAAGCTCTGGTTACAACTCGGGGAAAAGATTTATTACATTTATACTGTTCCTGGAAGACACTGGATACTTAATTGAAGAATCATATACAATAAGCATATAAGATAGAAGTCAAGCCATTCAGATATCACAAAATAGACTCATACAATACACATGGAATGCTAGTGGGTGCTGAGAAGACAGATACCCTTGACCCATGGCATCTTCAGGATTTTGGATCATGTCATGAAGTGACACTGGAAGGAGCATTGTATCCTGAGAGATTCTGTAGCACAGATGTGTCATCAAAGCTAAGCTTGGGAGCTAAGCATTGAGATAACTTCTGTAACTTCAGAACTCAGTCCAAACACTCAGGAAGCTGAAACAAGGGGTTTGTGATCTTAGGACCAGCCTGGGTTACTTAGCAAGTTCAAGACAGTGAGATCTGGTCTCAAACATATGAAATAAACATTAAGACAGAAAGAAGGAAGGGGATGGAAGTAATTTGGGATTCTGGAAAACGATCAAGCCAGGAGTATTTTGGGAAGGGTATTTAAATTTGGAAGAGGAAATTAGCATGAATTGAGTCTCTCAGTGGTGTGTCTGTATGCGGAGAACAGATGGCGGTTGTAGCACAGGAGTATACTTGGTGAATTCCGATTTGAAAGTTGCCTTTTCCTAATCTGATAACCTGCCTGCAGGAGACTCCGTAGCAATAGCAAGGATGCACTGACATCATGAAAATCCAAAGTGGAGCAGCTACATAAAGATAGATAGGTAGACAGACAGACAGACAGACGAGAGGAGAGATGATAGATAGATCTATCTAAAATTTGGAAGTCTACCTACCATATGCAAGACAGAGATTTCAGCTTGATTCAAATAAAGTATTGCATTACTAAATAGAGCCATACGTTTCCCAGAGAGATACTTCAGAACCTTGATTATCTACATTATAGTCTCTTCAATTTCCAAAACAGAACTCAAAAGTATTTGTCAAAAAATGATAAGTGTGGCCTGCTCTAAAAAGCAGTCAGTCAATTGAAATCAGGCTTTAACTTAAAGTTTCCAGTTACCAGGCAAGTACCTATTACCTATAAGTCATGCTTTACTAGGCAAAAATATGGTGAATAAAAAATAGAAATGTAATAAAATGGTATAAATGACATCAAATTAAAACTATGTGAGTGAAAAATACATCATCGAAAAAGTCACTACATAGGCCTAATATTAAAGAATCAATAAAATTGAAGATCAATTTATTTATTTTTATTTTTATTTTTTAATTATTGTCCATAATTAGATACATTGAGTGAGCAAATAATGCGTTGTTATCCCCCAGTTCCTCAATTTCCTTCTTCCCTGTCCCCAATCAGCTGGATGTCCTCCTCCATGGACACAGTCTGGATCAGTCCATGGGGTAGGGGGTTATGGATAGCTTAGGAGTCAACCAGGTTCCACCCCCGCCCTTTGTATGTTGTTACTGAGGGGGGGCCATGTCTTTGGATATTCTCCCCCACAATCTTTCCAGTCTTTACAATCTTTCTGCCCCTCTTCCTCTTCTGCTCAGTTCCCTGAGTCATGGTGGGTGAGTTTTAAGGCTGCTTTATTGTTGAGGTCTTAGGGACCTCTGTATGAAGATCAATTTAGAAAATATCCAATCTATAAAAGAGAAGTGACATAACTACCATATATTATAATCAAAATTATATATTTATATAATAGTTAGAGTTATTATTTTGATATAATAACATTGTTTTCAAACTGAAAGAGTATGAGAATTTGCCTCATGGATATTTAGGTTAGTATCAAAAAGTCTGAAAATATAACGGTGCAGGTAAAATTATTTGAGTGAGTAACTACAACTTTCCAATATTTGGTAAACATAATGTTTTCAATACTTAAGATCAGAATACAGCAAATACTGAATGTGGAACTGATACTAAGAGGCATTGTCTCAGGAGGCCTATGGCGAGAAACAGTAGACACCTGACTGCGTGTAATAAATATATTGTCCAAGCATGCCAGCCATGCATAGGTTTCTAGACCAGCTCACACTGCTCTTCTTCCATTGTTGCTACCCACAGCTCTTCCTGTCTTTAATATTTAAGTGTCCAGAAGCCCCACATCCTTCTTCTGGAATGCATAAAAATCACTCTTGCAAGGGACCTGGAACTTCAGTGCTTCTGTCTAGATACCGCCCCTCTCCCCACATATTGCTTCCCAATCAGATTTTGGTTTAGTGCCATTTCCTTACTGTCTTCAAAGGTCCTTGATCTAAACATGCCTTCCTCAATGTTCTGTTCGGCAGGACCTAGTTCCTTTTCTTTGGAGGGCTTCTCCATGTCACTATGATGACATTTAATCTTCTAGGTATCTACCTGTTTTCCTGTCTGCATTCATATCCATATGTGTGCCTTTGTCACCATTGCATTCAGAGTCACTGTCACACTACCTGACATGCAAACTACACCCAATAAACTTTCATTGACTTTACAAAGTGACACTGAAAAGACCTACCTAAAAGTAGTCACCACTGCCTAATTATGGGAAATTGGAGAATATAAAACTTCCATATATAATTACTTTGTAGTTTAACCACTTGTTAATAGCAAACTTTATAAAATTGTTTAATGTGCTTTTGTTCTTATTGAATAAATAAATTTTTCTACCTCATAAACTATGGGGAGAAGAAACCCAGCCATTTTATAACCTACAAAGTCGATGTTTCCTTAAATACTTCAGGCACTCGAGACGAGGTGTTTTGGATAAAGATTCCTTACAGTAACATTTCCTTCACTGGATTTGTTTTACACACACACACACTTCTTCCCCGCACTTTCCAGACACTACCATTGGTTCTATAAAAATACAGTAAGGATAAATGATAGATCATAAAAGCAAGAGATAAAAGAAATGAAAATTATTAAATCAGCGAACCCATGCTCTGCTCAGAAAAGATGAATACTTGATCTTAACAAAAGCCTGGTAGAGATGTTTCTGAGTTAGAATTGAGGACCCAAAAGGAATTTTAAAAAGCAAGGACATAAAAGTTAATTCTGGTTACATTTTAAGAAAGATGAAAGCAGTTTTGAATGTCAAAATAAAATGGACCTTCCTGTCAACCACCGAGAGGCAGGGGACGCCTTCATGTCGTCCATCTCTGCCTCGGCACGCCCAGTCCCTGCAGACTCAGCCTGCTGAACACTATCACTTTCCTTGCTCAAGCTTCTGCCTAGAAAGGGGAAATTTTGTCCCCAGCTTGCTGGACTCTTGTTCTACATAAAGATAATTCGATTCTAAACAGAACAGAAGCTAATTTGTGGGTTTAATATAGTGCTGCTTTTAGACAGTAATAAAATTCTTTGCTCAAGCACTAAGTGCACACCATCATTAGCATAAATCAGGAGGTTTTCAGCTTCACATCTGAAGGACCTTTTTTATTAGTTAAACCCCTAGAGAGAGAGCACAATATATATGCGTAGTTACCTAATAATTCCGCTTTAAATCTCAGTGATACTACTTTATACTTCATTTGGGATTTAGGGTTTTGGGGGAGAACTAAAAGATGCGTGCTCATGTGATGGACTTGGTCTGGGCTTCATAATTTCAAAACTAAAGGAAGCCCACCACTACGTCATCCATTGATAGATTACTGTTGCTAGAAGACTAACAAACTTTATGTAAATTAAGTCGCATGTTTCCTTTGACAATTTTAAATTTTTATTTCTATGCTGTATAGTTAAGTCCCTAATAATGTTTCAGAGTGGTATGATAACATTTAGAAGAGAAACCATTCGCCCATACTACATATGTAATAACAAATGGCAAAGCCATTCACTACAGGGGGAAAAACAAAACTGTTCTCTGACAAGCAAAGGTGGCCGATTGATGGTTAGTGTCCCTTTCTTTCCTAACGTTCATGTTATTTCACTCCAGTGTCTTGAGGTTTTAAGCCAGTGGTGGTATATACTTTAATAGCAAATGTATTTGGATCAACTTATGGACTTTGGAATGGGAATAATTTACATTCTTCCTGAAATGACAATACAATTTTACATTTTATTTCCGGGAAAGTTGAAATATCAGGGAAAATATTTGATGGTGTTGTCTTCTGTTAAGCTATAATCACAGACTATCACTGCTGGAAAATATAAGAAGGAGACAGCTATGATCCACATCCAGCTTATTCCTAATGTATTTCATTAAACTATTGGATCCATTAGTGCACTGGATCTTCGACCATATCTTATTGTACAGGGCTCACTTCTTATCTGCTTTATCATTTCAGTGAGGCATTAGTGAATTCAATTAGCTGCATAGATTGGACTTATACAACTGGCTGAGTTAGAGAGAGCTCTGTACTCATATTCTAATCACAACCAAGATAATAAACATGTCTATCATCCAAGCAAATTTCCTGATGCTCCTCCTGTGATCTCCCCCCTCTGCTCTCCCTGTTCATGCCCCAAAGAGCCAATGATTTGCCATCTTTCAATGCATAGTTTTCCTTTCATGAAAATGCTCGTGAATGGAGCCATAACATAACATACTTTTCAGTCTTGTATCTTCCATGGAACAATTGTTTTGAGTATAGCAACAGTCTACCCTATTAAAGCTGAATAACATCCTAACACACATTCAGATCACAGTTTCTCTCCTCATCTAAAGAAAAGAATTTGGGCCACAACATGGTCACTTAATGAGCATGTGCAAGTCCGGTGCTTACATGATTTCATTTCTCTAGGATAATACCTATGCTAATGACACAGATCACATAGCTGATTCATGATAAAGTGTTTGGAATTCAAGTTGAATTCCAAATTTCTGGAATGTCCTGTTTTCCCACCAAAAGCTGAGGAGTGTTTCCACACCTTTCATAGGTATTTCATAATTATGAAATTTTATCCACTCTAGTATTTAACATTTTAGCTTTCATTTGTATTTTCTTCATAGTTTAATGAACATCAATGCACCATCACGCAACTAACACTGATATTTTTATTTAATTTCTTGTTAAATCTTTTCCTTCTTTAATCTGTGTCATGTTTTGAGAATTTTTCACATATTCCAAATACAAAACTCATCAGATATTTGATTTGCATATATTTTTCACAGTCTGTCCTTGTCCTTTCCTTTCACTTTGTGTGTGTGCCTGTGTGTATGTGTTTGTGTGTGTGAGCAATCACATGTGGAGGTTAAACGAAAGTTTAGATGGTGGATCCTCCTCCTCCCCCACCTGGCTTCAGGCTGTATCTCACATGGTTCCCCTCTGCTTTTGCCTGCTTGCTGGCCCACATGTTTCTGCTTGAGTCCCTCATCTAGCCTCCTTTCTTATCTCAGGTGAGACACTGGGATTACAGATGTGTATTATTGAGTCTGGCTTTTCACATGGTTCCAGAGATCCGGTCTCAGGGGTTGGAGCTTATGTTGCCCGCTGCATCATCTTCCCAGCGCCCTCTGACTCTCTAAAACATAGAAGCACTAAGACAAACTTCTTGGTTCCATATCAAGAGCTCTTGACCTAAACCACAGTAACAGACATTGCCTGTTATATAGCGTTTTGTTTTCTTTTCCCCAAGAAGTTTTTGCTTTTAAGAAAGGTAATCCATTTTATTTCGTTTTTGCAGACAGGATGAGAGATAAATGAAAGTTCTTTATTTCTTGTATATAAATGTGCAATTGTCCCAGCAATACTTATTTGAAAGATATGGTTATGTTAAGTATAATGGATTTGCCTTATTTATCCTAAATAGTGTTTTTAATTTCATGTATTTTAAGTTCTGTTATAGGTGCCCTGCACTAGGATATTGAAGTCCTCTTAATAGTTTCCTCTAAAAGTGTTTTTCTCTGATATTGTCATAAGCATAATCACACTCATTCAATTGGCAAACAAAATCTGTCTGTCCTTTCATTTTGATGTTCGTGCATTTATATTTAAAATTAGTTCTTTCTTCCTTTCTTTATTTCTTCCTTTCTTTCTTCCTTTTTCTCTTTCTTTCTTTGAGAGAAAGAGGTAAAGAAATAGAGAGAAAGCAGATAGGAAGAGAGAGAATGGGCAAACCAGAGCCTCTAGCCACTTCAAAGGAACTCCAGACATATGTGCCACCTTGTGCACCTGGCTTTATGCAGGTACTGGGAAATCAAAGCCTGGTTCTTAGGCTTTGAGGCAAGCACCTTAACCACTGAGCAATCTCTCCAGCCCCTGCAATTACGTTTAAAATACATTAATTTCAGATGAGATAGGGCACCTTTAGGTAGTAAGGCCATGGACTAAAGTACATTTCTTTTAATCATTAAGTCTTGCATATTTTAGAGTTCCTGTGCATTCAAAACACTTCCTCTAATGATCCTGGTTTTATCTTCTGATATTGTATGTAAGGATCAAATGTGACTCCCATGAACCAGTCCCCAAATTTTAAAACAGCCCATATTGTGTCTAGGTTTCTGAGTCTTCTGCATGTGTCTCTCGTATGCTGGCTTAAATTCCCCTTGAGTCGAAAGTGTCTCAAGGTAATTATCTTCATCATAGCTTACCTTATAAGGCGTCACGGGCACATTTTTCTCTTAAACGTTTGCTTTTTACCTGCTACGCATCTGATATTATGATAATTTTGTAAATTTGTTTAAGAGATGTTCTTACCGATTTTGAGGTAATGATGTTATCTTCTTAAGAATGTTTTTCAGTTGGGGGTCGGTGAGATTGCTCAGTAATTAAGGTGCTTGTGTACAAAGCCTAACACCCAGGACTTGATTCCCCAATTTCCAGGTAAAGCCAGATACACAAAGTGGTACATGTATCTGGAGTTTGTTTTCAGCCACTGGAGTCTCTGATGCACACATTCTCTCTCTCTCTCTCTCTCTCTCTCTCTCTCTCTCTCTCTCTCTCTCCTCTCTCTCTCTCTCACTCTTCTTGCAAATAAATAAATAATATTTAAATAGAGAATGGACATTAGCACTTTGAGCAGTGAATAATTTAAACTCTACATTATTTGTGGAAAGATGAATTGCATATGGTTTAGTTATAGAACAAAAGGCTGAGCAGCCACTGAAACTATAACTACTTACTTTCTCATTGATGAGTAAACAGTTACTATATTCAATCAGAATATCAAGTTGAAGAACAGTGTCTTATTAATATCAAAAGTATATAGTATATTATTTTGATTAAAGTTCTATTATCTTAGAGAAATATATTAACATATATCATCACAATGTTATTGAAATATCTTACCTGTGTGTGCACCTATGGATATGGACTTGTCTGGAATATATGGCGTATATATCATGTTTGATGATTTTTAGCTTACTATTTATTGTTTAATTTATTTTAATCTGAGTTCTGTATACACATGTTCTTATATGAGTTGAGGCATGTAAGTACCTATCAAAATAAAGTGTTGGGGCAAGAGAGATGAATTAGCAGTTAAGGTGTTTGCCTGCAAAGCAAAAGGACCAGAGTTTGATTCCCCAGTACCCACATAAAGCCAGATGCACAAGATGCATCTTGGGTTCGTTTGCAGGTCCTGATGCACTCTCTCTCTCTCTCTCTCTCTCACTCTCTCTCTCTCATAAATAAATAAAATATTTAAAAACCATGTCAGAGCTCTTTCCACTTTGTAATTAAAAATAAAAACATTAGGTATGATGAAAAATAGGTAAACATTTTCCAGCTTATACTTTAATGTATATTCTAATTTATTTTATCTAGCGTCTAGCAATACTGGAGAAATCAATTAGAATCCTATAAGAAAATTTGAAGTAGCTGAACTTCCAACCGTATCGTTATCACTTCAGTTCAGCCACAGCTGATCTTTTGCTGTGCAAGCCTCGCGGGGTCAGATGATCCAGGGAAAGCTTCCACAGCACAGCTGAGTACATTGGGCCTCATCCAAGCTGAGCCTTCAGAGACTCATTGAGCATGGTGTGTGTTGACCCGGTGGCTTGATCAGCTTTCTTCTTAGCAGTAATCAAAGCTAGACCCGGGCAAGCTGACTATCAAGAACTGCTGCTAAGTTCGAGTTTTCACGCTGCATTTTACATGCTTCATTTAGGGTAAACAATATCTAGTTTTTGAATGATCAGAGTCTCACAAATAAAGGAATATAGAACATAAACAGCAAATAGAAAACCATGAAGAAGGGCTGGAGAGTTGGCTCAGTGAGTCACGCCCTTGCCTCTCCAGCCTGAGTGTCTAAGTTCCTCTCCCCACATCCCACAGAAAAGCCAAAGGCCAGAGCCATGTAATTCCAGCAAGCTGACTGTAAGATGGGAGGCAACAATAGGAGAATTTCCTTGAAGTTCACAGGCAAGCTAGCCAGGAACACACAGCACTGAGGAGCAGCAGCAATGAGAGAGAGAGAGAGAGAGAGAGAGAGAGAGAGCCTCAAATGAGGTGAAAGGCAAGGACCAACACCCAGAAGTGTCCTCTGATACCCACCTATGTGCTACGGCACACACACACCCACACTCACTCATATACACAAACAAACATACACATAATTTATGAATAAAATAAAATTATCCATACCCTTAGTATTAGACATAATTTATTACAAATATTTTATTTTGCTTATCCCAGATTTTAAATACTTCATATGGTTCTTAAATTTAATTGGTTTTATTCACTTTCTGTCTTTTGGTATATTTAACTATGGAACTAAGTAGCTTTCAAAAACATAGTTAATGCATGCTAGTACAATTGAAATCACTTTTTTTTCTTGATAGAAAATTAAGTTGTCAATGTTTTATTATTACAAATGGCTTTGTGGAAAATAAATTTGTATGTAAATCTTAAGAAGATTAACATTGTTATATGTGACAATTTTTGAAATTGTATTTCTAGAATGGGGATTTCTGAGCCAAATTTTATGAATAATTTAAAATGCATAACAAAATTGAAGTAATGAATTACATGTTGAGGAAAGTGCCTTTTCTGGTTTATAATTTTTAATGCATCTTCTTACACAAGGCTCAGAAAATAATTTGGGGAAATGTTGTGTATATTTGTGGGAACGCCATCAATTTCCCATGCAAACATCATGTATACTGACTTTTATCTTGCAGTTCCTTCTTTAAGTTTCAAGATATATATGCTTGTATAATATCCATGGTTATTAAAGTATATTCATCTAATTCAGTCCAACCACATTTATTTTTGTTTTTAATTTTTCAATTAGCTGTCAGGCTATACTTTTTAGGCATTAATGACTAGTTTCTTAATTATCGTTTAGAGAAGGGAAATCAGGCCTCAGGAGACCTAAGGAATCTTGTGATCAGCAGGAAAAGGATCAGATGATTTAAACTCCTAAGTGAAGTCTCGTTAAACATGCAGGAATACCAGCTCTCTCAGCCAAGGGTAGGTAGGTACAAATACTGCTAATTAAACATCACTGTTCATCATCCCTTGAATGAGCAATTGGTGTTGTGTTTGAGATCAAGAAATCAGAATAAATAATAGATAGAATAAAGAGGACATTCTTGACTTGAACAAATTAATCCCCAGTACTTTACAGAACTCCTATATATAAAAATAAGGATATTTAGATGCCTGGGCTGGGGGTGTAACTCAAAGGTACCATAGTTGCCTAGTGTGTGCAAGCCCAAGAAGGAAGGAAGGAAGGAAGGAAGGAAGGAAGGAAGGAAGGAAGGAAGGAAGGAAGGAAGGAAGGAAGGAAGGAAGGAAAAGAGGGGAGAGAGGAAGGGAGGGAGGGAAAGAAAGAAACAAAGAGAATGAGAAGGGATGGAGAGAAAGAAAAGGGAGAGAGAGGGGGCGATAAAGAAGCGTGACCACCAGGGATCCTTCCTGGAAAGGAATCAAGTTGTGCTTGTTCCCAGCTTGATTTTCCCTTTCTCTCTAATTTATCTAAAATACTACTGTCTGGAGGGTGGGAAGGCTAGCTCTAGCTTTGACATGTTTTCCAAACTTTTTGTTGTAGGTCTGATGTGTAAATGTGAAGCTCGCGGTCGAGAACTGGAGTGGTTAAATCTTTTCTCTCCTTCACTCTCATCCTTTCCTCTGGGGAATCCTAGCAGTCTGAGAGGAAGGTAACCATGCCCAATCAAGAGGAAACTTTTATCATGCTGCATCTTCATTGAAAACCTCCCCTGCATCTGTCTTCCTTAGGGGGTCCATTTCTCACCAGAAAGCGCTTGGACAGTTTGGGCAACATCTTCGAGTATTCATCTCTGAAAAGAAAGTCAGCACTGAGGCTAAGTGGCAGGATCAGGGATGGAGTGCTGTTATGAAGGCATCACTTACAAATGCAGCTTCACGTCTGCGGGACATAGTAAACACAGCACTGATGGTAACTACTTTTGTTCGCTAATATATTGGAAGACATCAACTGTTCCCCATGCGTTGTCAAGTTAATCGTTACCTAAAACTAGGGCTCAGTAACGGTGGTGGAATGATGGATGGATGAACGAGTGAATGGGTAGCCATGATCAATCTTATTACAGTTAATGTTAGTATCAGGCTTTACTAACTCAATATTCAGGGTTCCCCAGAACCTCTTTTTAAAATATTTAAAACCTTCTTATCCTCACGCAGCTTTCCTGTTTGTTCACAAATCTGCTTTTTGGCATGGGGGGAATTGTAATTGAGTCCATCTTGCCTGTGGTAAAACTCATTTGTATTTTTTTCCAAAAGACAATTAAAGATGAATAGGAAATATTACTTGTAAAAGAATCTTTTCCTACAGCCATTGGGCAGAAATTTCAACTCGGAAAGTAATTCTGGGACATTTCAAAGTGAAAATACCACACCACTCTGCTGCCTCGCAAGCCTTCATTTGCAGACAAGACTCAATAACTGGAAAATTCTCTGTGAAATTGAATCTTCCAACTGCTCTATCTAAGGAGATTTTAAAGAACAATTCCCTGTGACACTTACCTCGTTTGAATTTATTCACAGATTTTTATACCTGCCTGATTCAAGTAAACATTTTAATCAATTTCCTTAAGCTAATGAAGAAATGTAGCATGTGGTCAAAATATTAGAGGAGAAATATCAGGGAAGGCAAAGCCACGTGCCATAAAGTATTGGTTCTGCTACAAAAAGCTGGCAAACTTTTGCAAGTCTCTTTCCAGAGCCTCCTTTTCTCGGTATTGAAAATGACTGCACAAGTGAGGACAGACTTGCAAGTAACATAAATGCTTCTAGAAATTGGGTTGAACAAACATGAAATTTGGCTTTTCACATAATTGTAAATTGCAAAGTACTTGAGGCTTTTTGACCTTTTTGGCTCTCTCTAGTTCTGTGGGGGCCGTTTTATCTTCAGCTGGATGTGCTCATAGACTAATGGCAGAAGCAGTTTTTTATTTCATTTCGTCCTACTAAATCACTGAGAGTGAGATGCTGATTCTAATTATTCTTTGGCAGCTGTTTGTGTCCTATGTAGAGTTGACATGACCATGGGGTCTTGGACATTGGGACCATGGAGAAGCGGTCTTCTCCTTGCAGTGCCTTGACCGATAAAGGATGTCACAATGTTCATGAGCCCGTTTCTGTGCCGTCATGCCGTAGTTCCACCTTCTTTCTCTTGGAATACACCCTTCCATATTCCAGGTGCCTTGTTAGGAGTGAACATGATTACCACCAGGTCCGCCCAAGGAGCAGCTGGCAGCCTTCCACACCCAGCACCCAGCACCCAGCAGCTCTGTTCCCCGGGTAATTGAACCACCTTGAACATGGATGTTTGATCGTCCCCTGCTGAGCTGTGCAGAACAATGAATATCATCCCTTATGAATGGTATCCAAATTTGGAGAAAAAAAAAACAATTTGTTTCTCTAACCCCTGGGGTCTGGAGTGATCTGACTTAGAGTCACAGTTTTCCAGAATCGCACTGCATCCTGAAACACCTAATATATTTCATAGGCCTAGGGTGCTCTTGGAATTACATTTTCATCATAAACTTCAATATTTTTGACGTACTATTTAGCAGCATCAACTCATTTTATTTTTGATGAAAGAAACCAAGATGCTTATTATGTTTGCTTCAAAATGACATTGTATATTGTCAGACATCTTTATCTTAGATCTGTTGAAATATATGGAATAAATCACAAACAGGATTATATAATTTTAACAACAAAACAGTTAGGGCTTCATGACAAACAATCAGAATTGTCCTTGGGATTTGCAGGACCTAGAAAGAACAAGATCGATTCTGGAGTTCTTATCATTTAGACATGTTGACATAGCTACTATTAATTAATTCTACCAGGCCCAATCTTATGCAAACCTTCAAAAAATATTGTGCTAGCAAGGAAGCCTGCCTGTTCCTTGCACAACCAGTGGGAATGAATCCAGACCTTCCCCAGGTATCTTTCTGACTTCGCATACAGGGCGGAGTGTTGAGGAGGTTCTCAGAGGCTGTGTGAGCCCATCCCTAGGTAGAGAAGAGAAATTTAGAATGCTTCAAAGACGAGAATCTCAGCTTACAGTCTTGAAGGGAAGTTTCTCCCATCCAAGTACTAACCAGGCCTGACCCTGCTTAGCTTCTGAGATCAGATGAGATTAGGTGCATTGAGGGTGGTGTGGTCGTAAGATAATCTCAGTCATGGGGTGTCAAGGATGGAATCCAGGGTAGAAGCTCTGTCTGTCTTGTTAAAAGGCAGATCTTGGGACTGGAGAGGTGGCTCAGTAGTTAAAGGCACTGGCTTGCAAAGCCTGACAGCCTGGGTTCGAACCCCCAGTACCCACATAAAGCCAGATGCAAAGTGGTGCATGCATCTGGAATTCATTTGCAGTGGCTGGAGGCCCTGGTCACCCACTTATTCTCTCTCCCTCTATGTGTAAATAAATAAAACACATAAAAGTCAGATCTT
Organism: Zapus hudsonius; assembly: GCA_004024765.1. NCBI lineage: Eukaryota > Metazoa > Chordata > Mammalia > Rodentia > Dipodidae > Zapus > Zapus hudsonius. The sequence continues at coordinate 54,777 of PVHP010004308.1, forward strand.
CACAGAGCCCACATTCTTATTTTCAGCAGCTTGTGGAAATACAGGACTCACCACCCTCTATGATGTTATATAGGTTCTGGTCTATCAACAGTCATTGAGAAATAAATGGGTCTTAGTAGGTAGTATCTTTTCATGTGAACCCTGACTGATCTTATCCATCATTATTTTTTAAAAAATCCGGTTTAACAGAAATAATTTATTCAACCATAAGCTATCCTATTTTAAAAGTAATTTGCTTCAATTAATTATTATTAATTCATTATCATGCAAATAATAATTAATAATATTCTTAATTATTGTGCAAATATATTCTTAAAGGATAAAAATTACAAAACCAAAACTTCATATAAAATCACCTGGTTTATGATACAGCAAAGCCTTGTTATTTTATAAACACACCCAAAGACATGGAGTGACCAGTTTACTTTTGCATCCTCTGAGCCTGGGCCTGAAATCAGGGGGATTATTGCCACTTGCACAAGCTGGGGCACAGAATATTATCTTAACGCTTACACTAAACAAAATTGATGCAAAGCTGGTGCATATACATTGTGAAATATGCTTCGATGATTATATTGGTATGAATATATGCCTTCTAGAACAATTAATGCATTTGATTGCTAAAAGAAATTAATTTTCGATATGTAATATATATGGGGCGATGTTATTATTGAAGATGATTAAATAAAACATATCTAAAGGGTTAAAAGGACTTTTGTGTATAGCTCATTGGTAGAACATATGTATACAAGGCCCTTGGTAAAAACCCTGTGTCAGAAAACAAAATAAAACTGGATAAAGTCAAACTAATCTTTTACTGTCTGACTTACTGTCATATGGCTTCCATTATGGGAATTCTCCTGAAACAGACCCTACCTGTACTGAAATGGGCTACTTGCTCACTGTGACACAAGATGGGACCTAGCATCCATCTTCTGACGAGGAGGACCCCTTCTTGTTGGTGCAGAAGGAACCAAAGTATTTCCACAAAGTATAATTCAGAAAACAAATTACGCGTGCCCTAAAATATTTCTAATGTCAGGGGTTCTCGTTTTCTTTCTAAGCTTCATTACAAATATTGATGAAAATGTCTCAATTCTGGGAATATTTGTGCCTGAGTCAAATGTTGACTTCAGTAGCATTCTGAATGTGGTTTACTGCAGTTAATGGGAATTATTCTATTTAGATGTTTAAGAGGCTTTTCTCATTTCCTTCATCAGGTTCAATCATAAATGGCTTAATCACTCAGAAGACATTACGGAATGAGATTGTATTAACTGCATAATAGCAGAAGAAAAGGGCAATGTGGAAGCCAGCTGAAATGCTATTAGGAAGGAACTCAGCTCATTCTCTGCAATTCCTTTGCTGATTTGAAGTTGCCAACGTGGCCTCAATCAGGTTTCTGCTCTGCGTTAGAAATATGCATTTGCATCTTTTGAGAAATGTAAAGTACATACCTTTGTTATGTCAGGCTTTCAAGACAACTGTGAAAGTAAGTGCAAAGCTTAGGTTAGGTTCTGATAAGTATGAAAAGAATTAAATTATAAATGTGAAAATGTCCACTAAGCAGATTTTTGTTGCTGTTTTTGCAGTTCTGAGGATTGATCCCAGCGCCTTTTACATGACAGGAAGTCCTCAACCTCAGCCACATATAGTCCCCCACAGAAGTTTCATCGTTGTCTTAACAAAAAGCTGTAATAAGAAGCTGTTTTTCTATAACACAGGGAGGAGTTACTATTGATAACTATTAATAAGATCACAAAATGATAAATGTCAGACTCTGTAAGAATGATTGGAGTTAGATTTAGAATCAATTGAAGTTTTGAAATAATTAAATAATTTTGGATAATTAGCTTTTTGCAATAATCAAAAGCTGTACAAGGACAAGAATAATTTATGCCCGAAGCAGTAAAGGTGAAAAAGAATCTGATGCTCACCTTTTCAAATGCCTGTTCTGTATAAATGTTTGCAAGACATAAGTGACCTGACGGCAAAGTAGCACTTGACTTCCTTCAGGAGAGGAAAAGCCATGTTCCCAGCCTATGACTTCTCAGGAAACCAGCACGCATTACAAGCCTTCCTTCCACTTCTTCTAACGGAACACCTTACCCCTGAATCTTTCTTCAGGTGTTTGACATTGATTATTTGATACTTTGGGGTCACGATACTGCTCTTGGCTAGTCTCCAGCATCCCCTTTCCTTCCTCTTCTTTTTCTTCTTCAACTAAATTCCTTTAGTTCCTCCGATCATTCTGGTCTTTCTCAACTACATGGTCAGAGAAGATCCTCAGAGTTAATTCTGCTAGGGAAACGGCTGTTCTTCCTTCTGCCCCTGTCATTATTTTGACTATCTTCTGATGTTTTTGGATCTTTTTAGTATCTTGAACATAAAGCAGGATGCTTGTTGGTCAAAGTGCATCATATCCTAAGCTGATAAAAATTTGGACTGTGCTGTGAGTATCCTTTCTGAAGAGATGTGGTAATTGTTCTAATTGGTTTTCCTTTTCTGTTTTACCATCTAAAAGATTGTGATGAGAAATTCTTTTAAGAAAATTGAGGGAAGAATATAAATGAGCTAACAAGAGCAAAAAAAAAAGTGTGAGGAATGTCATATGTGTAATATACAGCCTGGTGGAACAAAGAATCCAGGAAACCGCTTGATGGACAAAAAAGACTTAAATGAGAATAAAACTTTCAAAGGATCTGTCCGGGGAAAGAACTGAAGAAAAGATCATTCCCCACAAAGGCTGTAGCACATGTGAACCCCTGAGGGTAACAATAAGCTGATTCTTTGGGGCAAGTACAGGAGCTGAGGATCAGGTCACAAGGGTTCTTGCAGCCAACAGGAAGGAGTGTCATTTTGTTGTAAGCATCAACGCTTGATGAAATATTTTAAACTGCAGTTTCTCTAGCTTATATCCAATACTTATTTCAATAAAGAGATAGATTCATATATATATACTGAATAGTGAACTTGGACGAAGACAATGAAAATAAAATGCAACATGTTTAGAGCTTCTCCAATGTCAAATATTTTGTATGTTACATAATTTGGAGGGTCCTATAGGGCCCCTGTCATGGCTTGATCCAGGTGTCCCCCACAAACAAATAAATGTGTTCTCAATGATTGATCCTCGGCTGATGGCAGTTCTGGATTTACAACCTCGCTAGAGCTGTGTTGTTGGGGGTGGGCTTATGGGGTTATAAGCCAGCTTCCCCTTGCCAGTGTTTGGCACACCTTCCTGCCGCTATTTCTAGTGCTGTGGCGGAGGTGATGTCCAGCCTTCTGCTCATGCCATCGTTTTCCCTGCCAGGATGGAGTCTCCCCTGGAGTCCGTAAACCCAATAAACCCATTCCTCCACAAGCCACTTTTGTTTGGGTTCTTTCTGCACAGCAACTAGAATGCTGACTGCAACAGCCCCTATGAGATGTGATTCCCCAACTTTGATTTCCCAGCACCCATGTAAAGCCAGATGTACAAGGTGGCACATGTGTCTGGAATTAGTTTGCAGTGGCTAGAAGCCCTGGCATGCCCATTCTCTCTCTGTCTCTCTGTCTCTGTCTCTGTCTCTCTCTCTCTTCTATTATCATTGGTATTTAGCAATGTTTATCTACAGTCTCAAGGTCATATGGGATTCCACCTGAGTGGATTTATGTCTGATGCCAAGGACTTCATGCTCACTGCATTACTCAGGGTTCATGGATCAAATCATCAGTACAGTTATGATTACTATTGTGTTTCTTCTTCCAAAAATATTTCTGGATTGCCTAAACATTGTCATAGAAAAGTATGTGGAATCATGGCAGAACTAATGCTTCCGGTCATGAGTTCTCTTCCTCCAGGCACATAAAAGTCCTGGCTAAGGAAAGTGTGCTCAGTTACTAACTGCCAAGTATACCTTGTTTGACATTAATCACACGCTAATACGGGAGTAGTCATGGCATAAAAAGTCTATTCAAAAACAAGTATAGTGAACAGAGAAAGTCTGATTTATTTCCATTTGGAATAACAGTCTTGTCTTACTTTTCCTGATATTTGTTTTGCCAATACGAAAGAGTAGGTTACTCAGAAAGAATCAGGGAAATACCTTTTCAAATTTATGATAGAAGAGATTCCTCTCAGTGTATTTACAATAGTATTGCTTCATTGCTTTCTCTAATCCTGCACAGAATGTTATTCTGTGTAACCTGCTTCTTCCTCATCTCAGCAGGTGGGTAATTCGTTCAGGGTAAGAACATTTGGTGTTCCATGTAAGTAGCCAGGTTAATAACCTCACTCTTGTGGAACTTGGGAGCAACAATGTAATTTTTTCAGAAGTAAGTATAGAAAGCTTAGAAAAATATCCAATATTATTTAACTATTTAATAAAATTATTGATTCATCAAATAAAAATGTCTTTACAAATTTTGAAAGATAAATCTAAAATTTGAGATAAATAATTTAAAAGGTGAGAGTCAACTCAACATAAAATGTCATGTTCATAATTTAGTCTACATATGAGTATAATCCAGACACATATTGGCATATGTAATACCATTGTACAAATACATACACATTGTTTTTTCATTGGGATTAAATGTAGTGGGGCTGGAGAGATAGCTCAGTGGTTAAAGATACATACATTTCAAAGCCAACGGCCCAGGTTCAGTTCCCCAGTACACACATAAAGCCAAACACACAAAGTGATACATGCATCTGGAGTTCATTTGCCGTGGCAGGAAGCCTTGGTGTGGTCATTCTCTCTTTCTTTCTCTCTCAAATTAATAAATAAAAATACTCTTAAAAAGAATTTAAATAATGTCAGGCAATTCCCAAAGTTATCAATTTATGCAGCCTATGTTTCGTTAATTTGTTAATCTAAAATAGAGGGCAGCTTAAAAGAAAAAGATATCTTCCATCTCTTTGTTAAAAAGGGAGCTATTTTTGGCTTGAGAAACGGCCTAGAGGTTAAGCCTGCAAAGCAGAAGGACCCAAGTTTGATTCCCCGGTGCCCATGTAAAGCCAGATGCACAAGGTGGCGCATGTGTCTGAAACTCTTCTGCAGTGATTAGAGGCCCGAGTGTGCCCACTCTCATTCTCTCTCTCTCTCTCTCAAATAAATAAATAATAAATAAATAAATAAAATGTTCTTAAAGGGAGTTATTTAAGGTAGAATTAGAGGTCAAGTATCCATATAAACCAACAACCAACCATGTATGTATGCTTCTTGTGCTCTATGGAAGATTAAGCATTCTCAATAAATCCTTTGCCTTGGATTCCTAAAACTCGTTTTCTCTTCATAACTCACCTGAGTAGAGAAGGAGTAACAAAATGTGATTATTTCTCTGAGGCAGGAAATGGCCACTGACATATGCAGAAGACCATCTGTCGTAAAACTGAAACAACCACAGCTGGTTGTCTTTACTTTCTCCTTTTTAAATTTCACATTCAACGTGATAGTTTGGAAAAACGTATGTCAACGTGGAATGAATATGCAGTTTCTTTGTGGAGAGAAGTCAGGGTAAGAGTTCTTAGGAAGCTCCTACAGAAGCAAGCCAAAAATGCTTGTCTTCCTTTTTACCCAGGATTAGGACGCAACAGATCCATTATCCTAGTTTTATTTATAAAATTCCAGAAGCAAAAAAAAGATTTTGTATTATAAAAGCTACCAAAGTTTAAGAAAAGGGAAACTTTAAATCGCACCCTCCTTTTTTCTTAAGATAAATCTCTAGGACTTCTTTATTAATTAAAACACTAATGGAAAGTTCAGTGAAACCACACGTGCAGTACTTTGTCTTAGGAGTCAATGAGTGTACAGCTCAGACCCCATGATCCGATGTCACGGCGTTCCTCAGAGTCATTATTCTCCATATGTAAATGGGAGTCGACACATTTATGATAAACACATCACCTTTTCTTGTCTTGTGTCTCATAATAGGCCCCCACTACTCCACTTGATTTGCTCATTTTTCTTGCCCTGATTTCTTCCCTTTCTCCTTCCCTCCCATCCTCTTTTCCTTCCTCTCCACCATCTAAAACCTAATATTTTGAGATTAGTGAAGTTACCCTACAGCACAATACATATTGTCTACCTGGACGAGAGCAGAAGTAGAAACATGGTAAATATCTATGCATATCTTTAGGAAAAAGAAGCATAATCTAGAGAAACACAAAGAAGACATTTTCTGTTTTCCTTCTACATCTATTTCAAGCACTTCCAGCCTGGCATAGTGGTGCAGGCTTTAATCTCAGTGCTGGGGAGGATGTAGTAGGAAGGTTGCCATGAGTTCAAGGTCAGCCTGGGCTACAGAGTGAATATTAGGTCAGCCTGGTCTAGAGTGAGACCCTGCTCCATTATTTAAAAAATAATTTTTTTAATATTTTATTTATTCATTTTCAAGCAGAGAGATACAGGAGATAGATGATTATGAAGAGAGAGAGAGAGAGAGAGAGAGAGAGAGAGAGAGAGAGAGCACCAAGGCCACCACCTTGTGGATCTGGCCTATGTGGGTCCTGGGGAATTGAACCAGGGGCCTCAGGCACTGGAGACAAGTGCCTTAACCGCTGAGCAATATCTCCAGCCCTAAAAAATAATTTTTAGATCAGTAAATAAGACACTTCAGTCCCTGTTCTCTAGTATACCCTCAACTTGAGGCATTCCTTACCCTGCCATTGGGAAACACTGATTCACTTAAGAATGCTCAACTAATCTTTCTTCTCCTCCTTCTCTCTCTCTTCCTCTCTCCCTCCCATCCTCCCTCCGTCCTTCCTTCCTTCTTCAGAACTCGCAATCTCTGAAAGTACTTTTTATATAATCAAGATGAAGAAAACCACTTTTTATTCTATTTTTTATAATTTAAAATTTTAGGTTGTCATAGCAATATGAAACAAATTTTAAAAATAGAAAATAGTTTCCTTACCCCCAAAAGATTTTTTTCTGTTTACACATACATAGTCGTATTTGAATGAGATCTCATGAAACATTAACATATATCTAAAACTTTAAAAACCCATACCTACATATAAAGAAGAAAAAAAGAGAACTAAAATCCAACAAGTTAAAAAATTCAAATTCAGTTTTGAATTTCATTTAGTAATAATAAATATTAAATACTTTAATAAATTATAATGAATTATAAATATTATAATAAATAATTAATATTACACAGACATTTCATGCAAAGCATTATTCAACTCACCGATTAGATTTAGAATGTTCACAAAAGCAGACTTTGAACTACTAGATCTTAGGCACAGCAGTCTAATTCTCATAGGTAATAAATGGGGAAAAAATGAGTTCCAAGACACCTGTGTGGCTTTCAGTGTTATTTTAAGATAGTGCCATCCTACAGGACTCCTCATCCATCTGGAGACAATAAGTTCTCAGTAATAAGTTCTTAATAGTCTAAAACTATGCTTTCAATTCATGTCTCAAATCTTTAAAAACCTTCCGGAGTAAGAGCAGACTTCTTTGACATTTCAGACAATGTCGTGCTAGAGAAAATGTGAGAGGTAAGTATGGTCCTTCAGCTAAGAAGTCATGGAGCTGGAGCCAAATCTAGAAGATGCGCCCCTTGACAATGTCTCCAGACTATACACACTTTACAGCATCTCCCCAAAGATATCAGTGTGCTAAAGCACTGACATCAGAAAACAACTTAGTTTAGCATATATACACTGAGTGGTATGGAAAGGAATTCATAAAAGAAAGAAAATGCTTAGGCCAACAGATCCTGGAGCCATGAATTCCAAGGAACTCTCAACAAGCCAGTTGTGTTTTTCTCTCCATATTGATGAAAATAGTGGTACAGGATTTGGGCATTCAGGAAGGGTCTTCCAAGTTTATGAACCCCAATTTTGGGTCTTGTTCTAATTTTTAAAAAGAATTGATAAAAAATGAACTCAAGAAACTGGACACAGTCGTAGAATTCCCCATCAGAGAGATACAGAGAGAGAGAGAGAGAGAGAGAGAGAGAGAGAGACCAGGGCCACCACCCTGTGGGTCCGGTCCTGGGGAACTGAACCCAGGGCCCCAGGCACCAGAGAGGTCTTTACATGTCCGAGTTTGTATGTGACCCATCAGCAAGGCCTTATATGTATGACCTCATTGCCGTGTCCAACCATTATGGAGCCATAAGGGTCGGCCACTACACTGCATATGCGAAGAACAGACTGATGGGAAATGGTATTACTTTGATGATAGCAGTGTGTCCCTGGCCTCTGAGGATCAGATAGTGACGAAAGCAGCTTATGGGTTGTTTTACCAGCGCCAGGACGCCTTCACTCCCCAGTTGTCCTGGGTCTTCTGATAGAGCCGAGAGGTCGGTCGAGCAGCTCCCAACAGGGCTTGCAGCCTGGACACTAACTGATGCTCGCTCTGTGACCCTGCCCCCAAGCACCAGTGTGCCCCAGGAGCGTGTCTCTGGCACTCTGAAGACCGTTTATGTTCAATCTAAAAACCAGTTGTGGAGATTCCCTTCTTTTATGAGAAGAGGAAAAAGACCCTATTTTCTCAGAAGGTTATGTCAAGATGCTGTTATTTTTCTTTTTAAACAGGTGGTGAGATAAAGCCTGTGGATCTGAAATGCAGGGTGGATATGGTGCAGAGTGGAACATGTCTATGGATTCCAAAGAATGAAGAGGAACACCCTGTTGAACACCCCGAAGTCCCACTTGCAGGGCTGTTCTGACTCCTCAGTTTTTGTTTGGTACCCACACTGGTCACCCCAGTAGTCTGGCCACAGTCAAATGAGCCTCGAGGAAACTGAAAAAAAAGAAGGGTGATTTATGAACTATTCAGTTTAGTTAGGGAGAAATCATAAATTGGGGTAGCTGAAAGGGAACTGGAGTCTAGGAAGAAGGTAGAACAGAGTCATAATAGTTCATAAGGTTCACTGAAGAGAAATTGCAGCTTTCAAGGGAAGACAAGATTAGAGCCTCAAGCACGTCTAGGAGAGTTCAGAAAGCTCGTTTAAGAGAAATGGAGGTTTTTAGGGAAGGACTGGAGTTGACCAGGGGTGCATGGAGGAGAGAGCTCAGGTGCATGTGGAGGGAGACTTAGCAGAGATACACACAGCAGCCGCCTGGTGCTCCCTGGAGAAGGAAGTGAAGAAGGCCATTGGTGGCCCTTAAGGACTGACTGGCTCAGAGAAACCTCAAAGCAGAGACCAAGAAGCTCAGATGAGAAGTGATTAGTCAAGAGAGTCACACCCATGGTCACCCTGAGTTTAGAGAAGGTACCCAGGGACAGGCCTAGAGATAGAGAAAGCTCCCACGGGGTAAATCTGGAGTGTAGATTCAGAGACCAGGGGAAAACCATGCATGTAATTAAAGTGAGAAGTTACCCAAAGTTTAAGCAGAAAAGTTACCCAGAACAAGACACAGTATTAATATCATGTATATATGTATAGCCCTGTGGCCAGAGTGAGGTGGCAGAGAGAGAGAGAGAGAGAGAGAGAGAGAGAGAGAGAGAGAGAGAGAGAGAGGAAGAAAAGGAGGAAGAGGAGGAGGAAGAAGAGGAAGAAGAGGAGGAAGAAGAGGAGGGGCAAGGCCAACAGTAGACTTTAATGTTTAGAAAAAAGCATTCTTTCATCAGATTCAGGTACGTAAAGGGAAGACCTGGTTGGTTAGTAGATTTTCAGGGACAGCTCCAGGGCCAGCCCACCTGGGCAGGGGAAGCGGCAGGTGTGTTAGACTGTGGTCAGCAGGGGGCTCTGTAGCTGTTGCAAGAGAATCTGGTGCAGACACAAGTTCTATTCCTCGGGTCCATCTGTGCCCAGGAGGGTTGGTTGGCACATGGCATGGCATCTCCTGGTTCTCTCTCGGCCTCGGTTTCTTATCTTAAAGTGGCCAATGGAAGCTAGATGTCTCATATTTCTCCTTTATTAGTACAATCAAAACTTTCATCACATATGACTGGTGCATTTAAGTTTTAGGGACTTCTTGACAGACTCCAAAGAGCTGCTGTTGTCTGAAACGTCTTTGTGAAGGTTCCTACGCTCTTGAACAGTTACTTGCTTTCTCCCTTAGGCGGCACCAGTGAGCAACTCCATTGCCAGTCAGCCTTTTCAAGTTTGCCAGTAGCTGAGGTCAGCCTACTGAAATCTGCTAAAATGTCTGATAAGGTTAATTCTTACTTTGTAATGGAAACAAATAGTCCATGCCACTACAATGAGGAAAGATGTTTAAATAATACTGTGTGTGATTCAATTCAGCACATAATTTAATTCCAAACATATAATCATGTAAACCTAATTTAGCCTAGCTACTACCTAGAATTTTCCTGTTATATGGATCCAAGAAAAGACGATACTTCTTGGAGCTGATGCTCCCAGATCTCAATACTTGAAATCTTTGATTTTCTGATATTTGTTCCATGTTCCTCACAGTAAGTTCATCTTTAGTTTAGATTCCCAATAAATGCTGCCTACACAATTGAATTTATTTCCCAAGTTACCTCTCTGCCTACATCTCCAAGTTTGTCTGTTCTTTCCAAAGCAGCCAATAATAACTTCTCTACAGCATAAAACTTAGCTGCTCAAAAAAATAAATAAAAGAATGATTAGCAAAATCAAGTTAAAAGTCTACTTTCTAGACATCACGTCCTAGAAATATGATGAAGTAGATACAAAGGTGAGCTTTCTTTTGAGGAAGCAACAATTCCTGGGAACACATTTTAACTGTTCATTTTTAATGTATCAATGAACAGCATTTTTTAGGGGACAACTAAACAAACATGGCAACCAGACAGAGAGGCAGAACATGAAATGCACGTGAATAGTGACTACTATGTGCTAAGCCAAAGGAAATTAATTCACAGGAGCCAAATGGAAACTGACAGAATTCAGGGTGTAACACTATGGAAAGTCTAAGAAGGTGAAGTGGACACAAATCAAATATTGCCTTCTTCCCACTCTTCCACACAAGGCAGATGCAAAAACTCAACATGGAGAAAAGCTGGGACAGATTCCCTTAGGATAACTACCTTCCACTGTCCCCTAAGTTAGATCAGGAATCAAGCAAGAGACTTGATTGAAAGGCGATTCCAGGAAGGATAAACAGAAAGAGGAAGGTCTTCCCCCAAAGTGCCTTCTGATGTCAGCCTATGTGTACAGAGGTTCCAGGAAAAGGCAATAAATGTTGCCTTGCTGCTCTTGCTGCTTGCTGGTGAGTTCATCTAAGCTGTTGCTGCTGTCTTTTGCAGACAAGAAAACCCAGCCTTTTCAGCCTTCCAATGTGGACTGAACGCCAAAGGCTCTCTAGAAATTTTCCAGTCCTTTAGCATTCGACTAGGGTTGCTAAGGCATCCAGCCTCGTGGAATAAGCAGATACCGGGTTCTTGGATTTTCCAACCTGCAGACAGCCATTGCTGGACTGCACAGCCCATATCCTGAGAACCAATCTAAAAAATCCTGTCTGTGAATCCTCTAAAAAACCTTGACTAATACATCTTGAAAAAAATAGGAACATAATTTAAATCTCAAACACCGTTATGGTGAACACTTTAATAGTTCACTATAGTGAACTATTTTAAGAAATAAATTTTAATGTTATTTTCTGTTGTTACTCAAAATAATAACTTGCTTTAGCATTTAAATTGAATAACTAACTTAAATAGTAGATATCAGTTGATCACCTGATTCATCATTTGTTCCCATTCTTCTGGCCTGGACACTCTGGTTTTCCCTAAAAAATTGGGTTTCCTCTGTTCTTAGTCATTGTGGTTAAGATGACCACACCAAGTGCAAAAAAAAAGTCCAGTTAGACTTCCTGTGGTCATAAGAAATAAGCAGAGGTCCTGCTTGGAAAATACCTATATGTGCCAAACATTGTGCATGAACTTTTACTAGTCATCCCCACATACTAGGAGATAAGCCCCCGTATCATTCTGGATTTGTTCAGTCATCACAGATAATTGAGTTCCACCAGTTAGACATGCTCAGTGAGTTTAAAAAATGTGCACTTCCTTCAGGAAAAATGACTATATACCTTAAAACTGGGATTGTTTAAGGTCCACATTCCAGTTAGAAGCTATTGTAACTCTACTGCAGAAGAACGTAGAGTACTGTCTGGGAATGTCAGAAAACTTTCACGACTTCCTTTGGGGTCTTCTTGTCAAAACAAGCTTTCCTCTCATTTATCCTAAATGAGACGTGAGAAGCGTAACAGCTTGGGAAAGTATAGCATTTACCATTCCCTTTCGTAACTACTGCTCTGCCATGCTAAGTTAAGTATTACTTAAGACCCTAATAAATCTCTGCAGAAGGTTTGTAGCATTAAATTTTCATTTGTCCATTTAAACATGTATGAAGTTCCGTCAACTATTATTAATGAGGAAACAATGAGGAACTATGTTGTTACAACACGTTCAATCTTTAATGTCCGTAAAGGAAATGTCACTACCTGTGATTGTTCTCAATAGAACTTTCCATGTTCTAGAGAAGTGAGGGTTTTAAAAAATACCAGCCAATAGGGATGAAAGCAAAGTGCATATGGTGATTGAAATGGCTAATATGCATGGACCTTTCATGGCAATCTTATTCTCTCACTAGGGATAAAGCCGAGCACTCACCTCCCTTCCCTCTTCCAACGGAAAGCCTGTGTAAGATTATATTTCTATCTTTGACCTTCCATTATCTTCTCATCAGAAAGTTCTCAAAATCCCATTAAGAAATCAGTTCAAGGGAAGGAAAAAGTTCTTTGAAATGATCTTTAGGGTTTTTCTAATTTTTTATATTAATCTCTGCTGTAAACCTCTCCTCAGAATAGCAGATAAATCCTCCTGGATTTATGCATAAAGAGACATGTCTCTGCTGATTCTTTGGTTTCTGTTTTAATCACTCTTATAAATAGAGCACATGTAATGGCCATGTTTGCTAAATTGTATATGAGCTATGCTTCACACGTTCTTATAACTTCATTGATCTTCAAAAAGCTTTCATGAATCACAATTATATCCTTTAAAAAGACAAGGTGTAGCTTGAAAATAGATTTTACTTTTTCTTAAGATTTTGATGATCCGATAAAGAAAACAAATTCTTTCTGAAATCTAACCCAGTTTCTTTTTGTCTAATTGATTATCAAGACCTTATAGAGATTCATATATACATATATATATATTCTAATATTTTTAGTTAGTCGTCACCAAATTTGGCTAAAAGCCCTCAAAATATGGACAGAGTTTAAATTAATTCCTTCATTTTTTACTTTAGGGTGTTGTAGACAGGTAGAGATTTCAAGCTAACTGTATTGTATAAGCAGGATATTGTTAAATTATTTGCATATTCTGATAAATTCATTTTTTAATTAATTAATTTATTTATTTATTTATTTATTTTTGTCTTTTGATATAGGGTTTTGCTTTAGCCCAGGCTGACCTGGAATTCATTATGTAGTCTCAGGCTGGCCTCAAACTCACATTGATCCCCTACCTCTGCCTCCCAAGTGCTGGGGTTAAAGGTGTGCACCACCATGCCCAGCTGATAAGTTTTTAGAGCCATTTTTTCTCATAAATGCTCATTTTAATAGTGATGAGCCATGATTTTATACTTTCTGTACCAACAATTATAAGCATCTGTCCACACACTGGATTTTTTTCTGATATTGTGATAATTGAAACTGTAACTTGCAGTACATAAAAATCATTTGAGTTCAGTTCCTGATCACGCCCTTTCTTCCCAGAATACACCCACCCGGGACACTGCTCTATTTCTCTGTCCAAAATAATAAAACATTGTACTATGACAGTTGTCAAAGGGCTGCTGTTTCCTGGCTATAGATACCAAGAACCTGGATGCTCTGAACCAGAGAAGACAGGTCTTTCCTAGGACTGAGAAGTGAGGAAATGCTGATTTGGTCTGATCTGTTTATTTGAATGTGGGTGATGCTAAAATAAGAAGTGAATTGGAAAGGGATGTCTTTATTCATGGAGGCATGGAGAAATCCAGTATCAGAGGGAAGGAACAGAGGCTCAGAGAGGGAGCAAGCAAGAGCAAGCATGAGAAAAGACTTTCAAGGCCTGTCTTTTTACACACTTCTAGCTCCAAGGTTGACTTCCCTAAGAAACAGATGATATTTATTAAGATATTTTATCAATGAAACATCAATGGGTTTTAAATTTTTATAGCAATTTATATTTAATTACAAGGCAAAGCTAAGGTCACATAAATACGTATATTATATTTATTCATACATATATATCTTATACACATGTGTGTGTGTCTGTGTATGAGTTAGCCTCACACTTGAGCCCTACCTGGTCAAGTCTTTGGGAGGTAAAATTTTACTAGAGGAGGTGTGTCCCTAGAGGGCAAGCATTTCACAGCTATGCTCCACTTGCCAGTGCTGACGCACACCCTCGCTGCCACTTCTATGCTGATGTGACAACACGTGATGCCCAGCTAGCTTCCTGCCAGGCACTTCCAGCCAAGACACAACTCCTCTTTATGAACTACTTCCCGTTAGGTGTCTTTCACAGCAGTGAGAAGGTAACTGCAACAGATACTTGGTGCCAAGAAGTGTGGCTGCTGCTGTGCTGAACCCAAGCTTGGGTTTTCTTTAGTCACTGGAACGGGGTGATGGGAGGAATGTGGAGGGATCTGAAACTCTGGGCTAGAGAAGCCTTGCAATGCTATAAACACATCTGAATGGAACATTCTGGTGTGAGCTAGAAACACCAAAATGATGAAAGGAAAATGTGGATGGTGGAGATTCGGCTCATGAGGATTCAGGGAGGAATATTAGAATTGAGTTTGTATGGTATTCTTGCCACATTCTGGCCATGTTTTAAGAACTTGAAGGACATTGAATTTAAAAGTAATGAAGTAGTTGGTGTGTTTGCTTAAGAAAACATAAAGCAGAAGAGTATGGAAGAAAGATATATGAGCAAAAGCAACTTTCATGCCCAAGAGACTGGATCCAAATTGTTAAATCATTGCTACTTTGCGGATGAGCCAGCTGCTCTGCTTTGGAAAAACAGGAAAGCTCCTGATCCCCAGCCTTTGGAAGTAGAAAGCCAGGAGTGCTGAAAGGAGACACCCTCAAGGAACAATGCTGAGCGAGTTTGCTGCTCCTCAAAGTCAAGCTTTATCCTCTATGGATGCACAAATTTGACAGTTTAGCCCGCTGGTATGGGCTTTGGAAAGAGTAATATGCAATAAATACAGGATTAATAAGTTTCTAGAGATGGCTGCAATGCAATGTGAAATGGGTCTGAAGTCCCTGCATGGGGTGGCCTGACCTGAAGCTACTATAATGAACTATGGGCCACAGGGGATGCCCCGGGATTCTGGAGATGCTGAGCAGCTACCAAGGCATGCTCTGGCTTTGCTTCATTCTGCCTGGGAAGCACAGCTAAAGGGGTGGAGTGCCCAGAAGATGTCATCACCAGCCCATGTAGAGAACATAGAACTACAGGGTTTGCTATTTGCCATGTTGGTTTTGGATCAAGCATGAGAGCCACACATGCCCCCTGCTCCTAATGAGCTTTCCCTGCAAGGATGGAACTTCCCCTTGTAACTGGGAGCTGAAAATAAACCTTTTTGATTCATAAGTTGCTTCTGGTCAGGGGTTCTGTTCTAGCAATTAGAAATTAACTAACAGCCTACATGCATATATGTATACACACACACATATATACATATACATATATGTGTGTAGCATATATATGTGCATGTGTGTTACATTCTATTTTTATAAGGTGTGAAGGGAATTTGAGGGGAAATATGTCCAAATCCCACTAGTCTTCCTGGATAGTTTTACTTCTACATTGAGCTCTGGCTTGTAGCTCCCAGTACCAGAAATCTGTTAGTACCCACATTGAGCTGTTGATCGCAGAGACCTACGAGGTCCCCAAAATAAAACAGGCTTCTGTCAAAGCACTTGACTGACTGCCTGAGGTGAAGAGTAAGACCTATTGCTGAAGACACCACATGCTGCCATCAAGACACAAAACACTGAGGGATCTGGCTGGAATCTAAAAAGAAGCCAGCTCCCCAGTGGTTAGCCTTTATGGAGCTGGAAAGCGCTGCCTGCTCTGCTGGGGGAATCTGGACCACAATGTTGTGAACAAGCAGGGATCACTGATATATGAAAGCAAGCAGCATGTGCAGCAGTGGCTCCCAGCTAGGGCCCAGTGAAACTATCGATGAATTAATGAAATGACCCAGAAGGCTGCTTCCACAGCAAGCCTGACACTTTGGCCTGGCTTCCTGGGGTCTGGCCCTGAGGCATTTCTAAATTGGATGCAAAATTCTAGGGATACATATGCAAAAGAGCAGCCTGGACTCAAGTCTGGAATCCTGCTGTTTTTTGAGTTACAGTGTGCTTGCTTGCTTCTGGAGGTGCTGGGCCTCTGTCTCTGCTTGGATCTGTGCAAGGGGGCCAGCCTTTCCTTAACTTCCCCTGGAGCTGTTGCTTCAATAAATACTTTCCTCCCCAAAATTGTGCCTGGTTTGGAGATTCATCCCAGCGGCGTATAGCTGACTGTGACACAAACCACTGAAGCCGAGCCCTGGCCCTCTCGAACGCATGCCTTTGGAAAACCGAATCCCCTTTCCAGCGTTATGTTCATTCTGTATACAATACATTTCACAACAACAATAATGATAAAACCAAGAGGCTATTGAAATGAAGAATGCCAGCCGAGAAGCAATTGAATTATATCGAGGTATTTCAGGTGTAAAAGGAAAGAATACTTTTTAGTGTTTTTTGTAATGTTGACTTTATCCCTGGAAATGAGACTGGAGTGAAGTAAGCATGACGAAAAGTCGTGCGCGCGCGCGTGCGCGCGCGTGTGTGTGTGTGTGTGTGTGTGTGTGTGTGTGAAAATCTTGGTTCTTTTTGTTGTTGTTTAATGACGGAACATTCCTAAAACACCATTGATCCTTCTCCAGTTAGTAGCTAAATAGCCATTAACAGGCTTCAAGGTCATTAATTAAGGACCCCTCCCCCACCATCAGTTTTGGACCCTCATCTCCCATTTCTCTGGTAGCACCACTTATAGAAAAAGAAACATCTCAATTGCTTTAAGATTAAAATACCACACAGAAGCCGGGTGTGGTGGTGCATGCCTTTAATCCCAGCACTCAGGAGGCAGAGGTAGGAGGATTGCCTTGATTTCAAGGCTACCCTGAGATTACATAGTGAATTCCAGGTCAGCCTGGACTAGAGCGAGACCCTACCTCGAAAAACCAAAAAAAAAAAAAAA
>PVHP010004309.1:0-72571 GCA_004024765.1 Zapus hudsonius
CAGAGCATGTGTGGAGCCCTACTATGTGTCTGGAGAGAGCTGCCCTCAGTGCATGTGTGCAGCCCTACTATGTGTCTGAAGGTAGAGAGCTGCCCTCAGAGCATGTGTGCAGCCCTACTATGTGTCTGAAGGTAGAGAGCTGCTCTCAGAGCATGTGTGCAGCCCTACTATGTGTCTGAAGGTAGAGAGCTGCCCTCAGAGCATGTGTGGAGCCCTACTATGTGTCTGAAGGTAGAGAGCTGCCCTCAGAGCATATGTGGAGCCCTACTATGTATCTGAAGGTAGAGAGCTGCCATCAGAGCATGTATTTCATCAGTAATACTCACATGTTGGGTATTTTTATGTGTTACATATTCGTGAAGCATATAATAAAAAGAAATCATCTTTTTCCCATCTCGACACTTTCATCCATGTATAAAATGTATTTTGATCTTATTCCCCTCTGTTCCTTGTCCTTTTCCTTTCTTATTAACACCCTTTCTTTTCCCCACTAATCCCCATCTTTCATACTCTTTTAAACCCACTGAGTTACATTAGGGTTGCTGGTGTGACCATGGGTAGATTATTTACCATGCAACAGGCTTCTTGTCAGTGGCTAAACCCCTCAGGAAGCTGACAGCCCTCTCCCAGCATTAGCTACTCTGGGAGGTGTGGGGTCTCATGAATCCTTCCCCCATCATCAGTGATGTATTGAGAGGAAACTACAGCTGCTATGAGTTCATGAGGGTGATGCTGTTGTGGTCAGCTTCTCCTTGTTGACAGAAAGAACCCAACCAAAAGCAAACTGATGGGAGAAAGGGTTTATTTTGGCTTACAGACTTGAGGGGAAGCTCCATGATGGCAGGGGAAATGATGGCATGAGCAGAGGCTGGACATCTCCTCCTGGCCAACATCAGGTGGACAACAGCAGCAGGAGAGTGTGCCAAACACTGGCAAGGGGAAGCTGGCTATAACACTCATAAACCCACCCCCAGCAACACAGCTCCAGCAAGGTTCCAGTTCCAAAATTGCCATCAGCTGGGGACCAAGTATTCAGAACATAGAAGTTTATGGGGGAGCACCTGAATCAGACCACCACAAATACCCATGTCATATCCAGAAGAGGTCAAAGAAATCTACATTTTAAAATATACTTTACAAACTCTTGTGTATTTATTAGTTGATCACCAGTGTTGGGAGGGGAAGCTTTCCCGGAACCAGGAGGGTTCCTGGGAGTCCCAGCATGCTTTAGGTGAAGCCATATCAGCTGTTATTCTTATTTAACACACAAGAAAACCAAGGCTTGAAGTAGTAGGAACTACCTGACATACCAAAAGTAAATGTCAGCAGAAGCCAAGTGTGTGGCTCACCGTCTCGGCTACCTGCTGCCACCAGATCTCACAACAGCCCTGGCGAGAAGCAGCTGAGATTTGGAGAGGTGACCGGCTCTAGCAGTGATGATCAAAGCTGGGCTTTGAACTTGGGCTTTCTGATCCCAATTCCCATAGCATATTAACTTTCTGGCCCCGAGGAAACTCAGGGGATAGCTCACCCCAAACTCATGCATGTGGAGGATCTCCCCTTCCTTATGGATTGGGAGGACATGAGATGCACAGTGTAGGCAAAGCAGGTGAAATCTGACCGTCTTATCAGGTTGTTAGTATCAAAATTTGCCCTTGGGTAGAGCAGAACCAATTGTAATGGGAGATCCACTGTGTTAGACCTTGTGGGAACATTTGGGGCAGAAAGGGGGGGGTGTCACACCTGCTGGCTTCCTTATTCCTCTCAGGGGCTTGCTCTAAGCCTGCCAGTGCCTGGAACTGTACCATGTGTACCTCCAAATGCAGATTTAAAATGACCGCATCAGTTCAGAAAATTGCTTGTCATTGTCTCCAGGGCCCGTGAAGGCATCTCCGTAGGAACGTGTTCTTTTCCCTTCATGGCTCCAGTGACAAATGGTGTTTTGCCTCCTGCCTCTTTTTCTCCTTCTTCTTTTCTTAAAGGTTTGTTTTTAATGAACAGAAATGGCAGTTGGCAACATCCCTGAAGCTTGTGAGCAGAGCTCCTCTAATGAGGTTTGCAGAAACACAGGGTAAGAAGGGCCTCCTTCCATGGCTCGGGATGCAGGATTCGAGACTTCTGTGATGTCTGTGGTCCTTTCCAGCCAGCTGGCTGTGGCTCTTCAAAGATGTCAGCCCCAGCCTTGCCAAGTTTGGAGTTTATAGCCCACCGCTGGTGACTTATGTGAGTGTAAAAATAGGTCAGTGGTTTTTTTTTCCTGCCTTCTCTTAAAAAAATAGAGGGGCAAAGAAAAGTATATGTGTTTCCAATGTCCCATCAGTCATAAACGGTCAAAGCAGTTTTAGCTCACTTTTTCCCCAAAAAGATTCACTCAAAGTCTGACTCAGATGGTGGAAGACTTCAAGGAAACTTCTCTTTCCAAGAAGTTAAGTAGAATTAACGAGGAGGGAGCTGAGGGGAGAATTCCACAGTGTTCCCCGTAATGAAAGTTCTGTCAAAGTCTGACAGATCCACCCACCGCTCCCCTCCGAGTTGGGCTCTTGTGAGAAGTGAACACTTCTTTCCATTACGGAGCTGGATGACTTAGTTTTCCTAACCGAAACTTTAAACAAGATAACCTTTTATGAAGACATGTGCGTGCAAGCACACACACACACACACACACACACACACACACACACACACACACACGATCTTTAATCTTGACAGAATGTTTCTGAAAACAATGAAATGGTGTTCCAAGTTTAAGGCCAGCCCAGACAACTTCAGTGAGACTCTGTCTCAAAATAAAAAGTTTTAAAATTAAATGAGCCAGACTGAGGAGATGGCTCAGTGGTTAGAGGCACTTGTCTGCAAAGCCTGCTGCTGGCAAGGCTTCATGTTCCAAGCTGCCCAGATCCCCGAAAGTGGTGTAAATGTCTGGGATTCCTTTGCAGTAGCAAGAGGCCCTGATGTGTCCCCCCCCACACACACATAGTTTTTTAAAATATAAAATAATAAATGCAGGGCTATGAGTATGGCTCAGTGATCGAGTGCTGGTCAAATCATACACGAGACTCTGGGTTCAATTACCACAAAAGATTTAAATAAATAAAATGGGAAACTAGTTCAGGCAAATACATTTGCTGTGAACTGAAAGACCAGGTTAGAGCTGAAATGCAGAACAACTTCAATGCATTCTCTTCCCCAGGCTTCACCCTCTCTGTGAAGACTGAGAGCTTTATCCTCATTGTATTTGGCTTCTTTTTCTTGCAAGTGCAGAAGTATCCTTATGACCCTTTCTACAAGCACAGCAGTGGGCAGGGGTGTCAGCTTTGCCCCCCTTACCCTGTACCCCTTTCTCCCAGCAGTTTCCAATGGGTCTGCGGGGGAGGGGCTTCTTCCACACTCACCCCCTTTCTTCCATCTCCCCCTAGGATCTCCTCTTTCTCCTGGGTCCTCAGCTTTCTCCACAATTCTTTAACATCCTCATGGTCCTTCCATCTCAAAACAAAAACTATGTACTTGCTGGCTACATTTTCACTCACTTTAGTTCCCCAAATACCCTCCAGTTTTCTCCCATTGTTCTGAGTTCCTCGGTGACCTTGTCTTAGCCAAAGGAATTTCTCAGACCTTACCGTGTGGGATTTCCATGCTGTACTTGGCAATAGGCATCCATCCATCCATCCATCAACCATCCATCATCATCCATATGTAATCCATCCATCCAACCATAATCCATTGACCCTTTTGCCCCTCCCTAGTTATCTGCTCAGTTTTACTTTTGGAATGGGTCTCCTGGCTTCTGTCCACTGCACTGGTCCACCCAGATCTCCAGTCACCTTCTTTAGTCCCTTCAGAGTCTCTTCTTTTCCTCTTCTTTAACACCTGTGCATTCCAGAGTTCTGGCCTTGATCCTCTCTGCACCAACCTCTCTCTTGGTGCTGAGGACACCTCAAGCTATCTCTCCAGGCCTCATTTCTTAGCTGAAGAAGAAGCTGATAGCATCTGTGGATTGGGCCTCTGGTTCCAAACTGTCACATTGGCCACAGACTGCTCTGTGCCTCAGCAGACAGCTCTGGCATCCCAGGGCCTGTGCTAGGATGCTTCTGGTCAGCTTTAAGTCTCTGCCTTTGGGGAAAGACAGCGATCTTTTAGAGATCCCTACTTGGAGGTCAGTGCCTCCACCTCCCACTCCCCTCCACCTGTCCTTGTTAAATGCGAAGTATCCTCTTGGCTTGCACAGAGAGGACCTGCTGTGGACAGGTGCTGTAGAAATGGCCCCGTGTGCCATCATGGAATCCAATTTCACATATGGAAAAACAGGCCAAGGTCGTTTCCATGGATGGCCTGTCATGCTCTCTGCTTGCTGTAACCCCTTCAGAGCCACTGTCACCCATCCCTGGGCTCAGCTATGGTTCCCCAAGCCCAGGCCAGAGTCCTGAGATCTCACTTGCTGGGGAGGGGTCCTCATTTTCTCAGTCCTCCTTTCTATCTGCCTGGATTCCTAAGGGAAACAAAATTCTATTAACTAAAATCCTCTGTTCTTGGGCAGTATCTTTGCAGCCTATCCTCCTTAACTATAGCAGGATTATGTCCTTAAAATACTAATCAGGTCATGTCCCTTCAGCTTACAGCTCTTCAATGACATCTCCTTGTTCTTAGGACAGAGTCTAAAGGATTAGCTTGGAAATGATCATGGTGATTACTCTGACCTCTACCCTCCTGTCAGCTGCAGCGCTGTGTGCTCTCTGGGCCTTTCCAGCGTCTTGTTCACCTGCCTTTGCAACCATTTCTCATGGGAGCCAGACTGTGCTGAGCTGACCACTGAAGGCAGACATGAAAAGGAAATCAGCAGAGAGCAGGCTCCTGCCAGTACACGGGCAGACCATCCCTCCAGCCCTCGGACAAGTGCCAGTGAACCTGCACTGACCCCTGAGCTGCTCGGCTCCTTCCCTCCAGTGAGCTCCATAGTGCCTGCCAGCCTAGGTCCCACTGGGTCGTCACAGCCCTGGGGTAAGTGAGTGGCTCGTTCTCCGAGATGGACCTCAGCATCCCCCGATGGACATGGGCATTCATGCAGG
Source organism: Zapus hudsonius (assembly GCA_004024765.1). Taxonomy (NCBI): domain Eukaryota; kingdom Metazoa; phylum Chordata; class Mammalia; order Rodentia; family Dipodidae; genus Zapus; species Zapus hudsonius. Next base: position 5,064 of record PVHP010004309.1, read on the forward strand.
AATAGCCTTAGAAGCCAAGGGGATGGATTCTCTGCATTTCGAGAGAGAGAGAGAGAGAGAGAGAGAGAGAGAGAGAGAGAGAGAGAGAGAGAGAGAGAGAGAGAGAGAGAAAGTATGGGTTCTCTACTGCCTCCTACTACTTTGTACATCTGGCTTTATGTGGGTACTAGAGAATCAAACCAAGGCTGTTAGGCTTTACAAACAAGTGCCTCTGAGCCATCTCTGCAACCCCGTTTAGAGATGTTTAAGCTGGAGGGTGATATGAATGGATTTGTTCTTGGCAATGTTCCTGTGGCTGCTGTGCAGAAGAGGAATTAGAACAGGCTGGGGAGATAACTCAGTTGGTAAAGGGCTTGCTGCATAAACACGAGGACCTGAGTTCGATACCCAGTGCCAGGTAAGAATACTAGGCATGGTGGTGTGCTCCTGTAATCCCAGCACTGGGGAGGCAGAGACAGGTGATTCCTGGGCTCACTCTCCAGCCTGTCAATCCTAATCAGTGAGCTCCAGGTCAGTCAGAGACCCAGTCTTAAAGAAAGGTGGATTGCATTCCTGAGGAATGACCCAAGTTTGTCCTCTGGTCTCCACACACATGCGTACACATATGCACACACACACACTCACACACAATTATTAAAAAGTAATATTTGGGGTGTTTGTGCAAAACTCTGGAGCATATGGCATCCTGGTAAGCTCCCTGGGTGTCTCAGGCCAAGGCTTTCAGGAGGGGCAGCTTCCCTGACCTTGTGCCCCCAGTCTTAGGACAGTTAAGTTGGAAGACCCTCTAATTTTCCAAATTCAGACACGGAGGTCAAAGAGAGCCTCGGGTCTTCTCCTCTGGACCCTGACTGGAATTGGGAGGAAGTGAAGACGACCTCTGAGTGGAAGGAGTGACTTCAAGCCTCTGAGAGACGGGCTGCACTGGTGCGTTTCTAGGACAGAGCCAAGCGCTCTAGACACATCCCAGCAAAGAGAGAGCAGCCTCGCTCGTGGAAGGAGGAGAAGTAAAGGGCTCTCCTGGGCTTGGGGAAAGATGAGCAAAGCATCAGGGACATCGGGTTTGAATTGCTCACTAACTAGGCAAGTTGCTTAACCTTTTTGAATCTGGGACTCAGTCTTCTTACCTGTGCAGTGGGGGTGTGTCTGCTCTCCATGATCTGGTCATGTGGCTTAAATGAGGTGATATCATTTAATTCCCTATCATGGAACCTGGCAAAATGAAGGAGTCCAATAGATGTTGGTTCTTTTCTGCCTTTTTGGCAGAGAGCCCATACACTTCACCACAATGCTATGGTCAGTTGGCATGAACAGTCAGGTTCTCTGTCACTGTCTGGTTCAGACAGGAGCGTCTGAGTGTCCCTTCCTATTCAAAAGATATGCTGCATATATCTGACAGAGACTTGTATCTGAGTATGTGACATGTGCCTGCCTTCAAGTCAGCAAAACAACCCAATTGTGTAGCTTTTGCCTCTGTGTTGGACATGATCATGATCTTGAATCAGAATTAACTGTGATAACCCTCAGGAGACCCCCATGGGATGAGCTCAGTTTAATGACATTCCCTTGTGGAGGAAGGAGAAGGTTCCTGAGCAACCCCCTTCCCCCAGGTTATATGGCGGTGGGAGGTTGAGCTTGGTGGGAGCTCTGGCAGTATGGCTGCCTGTGACTCCCCTGGGGAAACAGGGGGTGACTCTCCTTTGTTGCAGCTTCCAGTAAACAGACTTCCTGGAGGTGTGGCTGCCTTTGAATCATCTGTGCTCCTGTAAGGAACCCCATAAGCTCAAGGGTTCACCTGGCAGGACTTGCATGGAATCCTTGCTTTGGTCTGCTGGTATCCGCTTTATTTCTCAAGGTGACTAGATATTTCTTTATGTCTCCCCAGAAAAAGTCTTATGACACCAATTAAAACACATAACTCTTCACATAACTTGAACAAGATTTCATAGAAAAAGATACAGAAGCGGGGCTGAAGAGAAGATGGCTCAGCAGTTAAGGTGCTTAACTGTTAATTGCCTAACAAGCAGGGTTCAATTCCCCAGTGCCCAGGTAAAGCCAGATGCACAAAGCGGCAATGCATCTGGAGTCTGTTGGCAGTGGCAGGAGACCCTGGAAAGACCATTCTCCCTGTTTCTCTTCTCTCTACCTCTATCTGCTTACAAATATATATATATTTGTAATATTAAATATTTTATTCATGTTCAAGCAGAGAGATACAGAGAGTGAGCGAGAGAGAAAGAGATAGATAGATAGATAGAGAGAACACCAGGACCACCACCTTGTGGGTCTGGCTTATGTGGGTGCTGGGGAATTGAACTGGGGGCCTCAGGAACTGGAGCCAAGTGCCTTAACCACTGAGCCATCTCTCCAGCCCAATAAATAAATATTTTTAAATAATGATAAATTTTTAAAAAGAAGATAGAGGAAAAGCTATTGAGCATGTGATGTGCTCTCAAAATGTCAATCATGGGGAAACATAATGAAAACCACTGTGTTCCAGCTTCACCCTGTAGTGTGGTTAAAATACAAAAGACTGAGCGCAGCATATGTTGGCGAGCACGCAGAGCAACCCAACATCACACAAAGTCGGCAGAAGTGCAAACTGTTCCAATAATCTTAGAAAATGGGCAATTTCTTCCAAAGCAAAACACTCATCTATCCTATGACTAAAAATTTCACTTCTAGATGCTTACCTCAGAGAAATGAAAACATATCAACAGAAAGATTTGTATAAAGAAATGTACGTAGTAGCTTTATTTCTAGCAGCTGAAAAAAAATCAGAAACAACCAGCTGTTCCTCAATAGGAGATTGAATAAATAAATTATAGGACAGCCATACAATGCCATGAAAAGGAACAAGATCTCCATGCAAAAATAACAATCCAGCAGTGTCTCAGAAGTTATGTGCCGTAACTGAGCTACAAAAATTAGTTGATGATTCTCTTTCTGCATCCTATAAAAAAGGCAAAATTCATCGACGTCGATGGGAATGACACAGTGATTGATCTAAAGGAGGAGGTGGGGCTGGCAGGTAAGGGGAAAGAGAACTTTGGGAGAAGGGAAAATATTCTCCATCTTGACTGAGGTAGTCACTACCTGGATGCAGGCACTGAAGGGTACATTTAGAATCTGCCCATCTTATTGTACTTTTAAAAGTAGCTTAGTAATTTCTTTCTCAGATTTTCAAAGAGGTGGCCTATGCCTCCCAACAAGTCATATTCACCACAAGAATAGAAAAACGGAGTGTTTCTTCATGGGGGAGCTGAATACAGACCCAGGAACTCAGGAAAATCTACATAGTAAACTTACACGGCAAACTTTAGCTCTGCACCGCGGTGGTGATTTGATTTAGGTGTTCCCCCATAAACTTATCTGTACTGATTGCTTGGTCACCAGCTGATGGCAGTTTTGGATTGGAACCTTGTTGGAGGTGGGCTTATGGGTGTTAGAGCCAGCTTCCCCTTGCCAGTGTTTGGCACACTCTCCTGCTACTGTTGTCCACCTGATATTGGCCAGGAGATGATGCCCAGCCTCTGCCCATGCCATCATTTCCCCTGCCATTGTGGAGCTTCCCCTCAAGTCTGTAAGCTAAAATAAACCCTTTTCTCCCATCAGCTTGTTTTTGGTCGGGTTCTTTGTGCAGCAACGAGAAGCTGACTACATCAACCGCCATGTGCTTATTTTGTGCTAGAAATTATGCTACATTTTACGGTGAGTAAAACCAGCAACCATGATCCCAAACATGAAATTTCAAGGGGTTTTACACGCCATGGCTAGAAGTACACTTCAGGCCTTTGGATTCCAAATCCTCAGCATCTTGGGTGGCTGTCTCTGGCAAGGATGGCCATGGAGGAACCTCAGGCTGGGGTCTGAGCAAGGCCCACATGGCTCCCACTCCTCCATCTCACACCCCAGCTGATGTCTTCCTTAGACGCATGAGTGGGGATTCCTAGTTCCCTCTCCAATAAGCTTCTCTTATTTTCAGAGACCAATGCAGACTTAGCACTGGTGACTTAATTTTGCAAATCCCTCCAGACTTGGCCTGACCTGCAATGCTGGGGAGACAGTGGACCTGTAACACAGCTGCAGCTGGAGAAAGTGCCAGAGGGGGTGCATTTATGGCTCAGGTCAATGGAAAAACCATGAAGGTGGCCTCTCATGTTAGGCCCTAAGGACTCTTTGAGTGGGAAGCTCAGGGTCAGTGCTGCAGAAAAGTGGCCTGGCCTCCTCCCTGCCGAAGCACCTGCTTCCTGAAGGGTGGCCAGGCCGATAGACATGATGTCATTGATTTTTACCACAGCTCAGTGAGGTGCCCTTCCTGGAGAGGAGATGGGAAAATAGAGCCCCATGGAGGTGAATAGCCTGAGTTGGATCAGGTCCCCTACATTTCAGGAATAAAGCCACTTTGTCAGACTGGCTTGGGCCATGGTGCCCGAAGACCACAACAGCCTTAGAGAGTTCTTTCCATGGAATTTTCTGTAAAATGTAAAATAAAAATGCTACTAATGGAAGTTATTGTGGCCACTGAGAAATAAAATATTTAATTACTAAGTAAAATTTAAAAAATTCCTTTAATCTCATCTCAAGAAAAATAAAATTGATATGCATATATATACATATACATACACACATATATAAAATATGTATTTTGTTCACATGTATATTTACCTGTTGAAGTAATGTTTTCTTCCTTGCTTGCTTAATTAAAAAATTATGAGCTGGCTATAGTGACACATGCCTATAATCTCAGCACTTAGGAGGCAGAAGCAGAAGGATAATGAATTTGATACCAACTTGAACTACACAATGATACTATGTCTCAGAAAATAAAGAAAATAAGTAAAACAAAAATTTACTTTATTTTTCACATATTCTTTGTCTTCTGCCCAGGCAGAAGTTAGCATTCTGATTTTATGTACATACACATTTATTTGAAGTTTTGTTATTGAAATGCATGCACAGTGTAAAAACTTTAAATAGTACCAATACTCAGCCCAAAAACTTGTGGCCTCTTATCCCCTGATGATCTCCCAAGGTCTCTCCCTAAAAAAATCACTGTTTTTTCCTTTAGTTGAGGCAACAGTGACACTTGAGGACATCCCAACACAATCAAGGCAGTAGGGGAAGAGTGTCCCTTCATCTGCTTGCATCAGTCTGCTCCGGGTCTTCCATTCCTTAACAACAAACGTCTTTCAGCATGTCAGCTTCTTAAACTTCTTTGATTTTAAACTAAAGAACAGACCTTACAGGAAGGGCTAGAGATGCAGCTGAGTTGGTGGAAGTCAAGGGTTCTATCCCCAGTACTGTCTACACTGGATGTGGTGGCCAATGCTTGTAATCCCAGCATTCAGTAAGTAGAAACAGGGATAAATATCTCAAGGTCATCCTCAATGCCATAGTGAGTTTGAGATTAGCTTGGGTTACATGAGACCTTGTCTCAAAAACAAAAAAGAACTTACAGAAGAGTAACCAGATCAGTGAGTGTGTATAAACCATACTGTCAGAAAGCACACACATCTGGGCACTACTGTAAAGATCAAAATGCATGTTGCAGTCAGCTTTCCTGTTGCTGCAGAAAGAACCTGACCAAAAGCAGCTTGTGGGAGGAAAGGGTTTATTTTGGCTTACAGACTCGAGGGGAAACTCCATGTTGGTAAGGAAAACGGTGGCATGAGCAGAGGCTAAACATCACCTCATGGCCAACATCAATCAGGTGGACAATAGCAGCAGGAAAGTGTGCCAAACACTGGCAAAGGGAAGCTGGCTCTAATACCCATAAGCCCACACCCAACAACACATCTTCAGCAAAGCTCTTATTCCTAGAATGCTATCAGCTAGGGACCAAGCATTCAGAATACAGCAGTTGATGGGGGACACCTGGATCAAACCACCACAGCATGGAACACGACCCATATCTCAGAAGTGCCTTCCACAGTCCTCAAAGGTGACTGTTGTTGTCATTATTACCCTAGATGACTTTCACCTTTTAAAAACTTCTAAAAATGAAATCATTTGGTATATCATTACTGTTTGCCTCTTTAACATTTGTGTGAGATTTTCTCCTGTGGTTGTCTGGAGCTACAATTCTGTACAATTTTCAATCACCTCAACTTTTCCTTTCGTGGCTAGTGGACGTGGGGGTTGTTTCCCATGTTGACTACAGCTAATAATGCCAACACATTTTGTTCAGGCTTTTTTGGTGGAATATGTGTAGATCTCTGGGGCAGATATTCCTGTGAGTAAAATTTAACAAATGTGTGGCATCGTGGGCCACATGTGGATTACACTGCAGTGGGAAAACACAAACTGCTTTCTGAGAAGATATCGACTTACATATTCACCAATACCTAAGAAGATGGTCAAGTATTCCACGTCTTTGTCACTATTTGGCATTGCCAGTCATTTTCATTTCAGCCTCTCGGATGGATGGGTGGAGCGGGTGGGTAGTGGCATCTCAATGTGGTGTATGTGTGTGTGTGTGTGTGTAGTACATGTATATGTGTGTTCTCTATCACACTTCCAGGTTGTTTCCTTGAGACAGACTCTCACACAGAATCTGGCGCTGACTTCTTCAGTCAGCCTGGCTGACCGCTGAGACCCCAGGGTTCTCCTGTCTCCACTTCCCACGAGACTGAGGTTACAGGCATGTGGCCACCTCCAGCTTTTCACATGGTTGCTGGGGACTGAGCTCAGGTCCTGGACTTGCGGGGTGAGCGTGCTTACCCACTGAGCCATCTCTCCAGCCCCTCCAGTATGATTTTCATTTCATTTCATTCTCTGGTGACTAAAGGAGACCAAAGATCCTTTCATTTCCTTGTCGGGCATCAAATATCGTTTTGTGAAATCTTTGGTTTCTTGTCTGTTTTTCTCTTTGGTTGTCTTTTCCTTATTGATTTGTAGACGTGTTTTCATGTTTTCTTTATGAGTCCTTTTCACACGTGTGCATTGCAGATATGTTCTCTGGGCCGTATGGTTTGACTCTTCAACCAGTGCTGGTTCCTGTGAGGGATAGAAGGTCTCCATGTCAAGGTCATCATCTCCCTCGATGGCCTTAGAATTGACCTAAAGGCACTGGGGGAGCTGCAAGGCAGTACGTAGGGCCCCTGGTATATAAGCAAAAACTCTCAGAAGTGATAAAGACCTGGGTAAATGGCCTTAGAAAGAATTCCAGCAGTTGGACTTGGTGACAGAATGACAGACAAATGAAAAAAAAAATTAAGAAGGCTTCAAGAGCTTGTTAGCAAAGAGAGGTTTAGGAATAGAGCTGCATGTTGAGCTCAGCAGTTGCTGTGGCGTATGATACGGTGTGGACCCACTTTCCATAAACTCAGCACAGAAATGACTTAAAAGGGTTCTCAAGTCCAGTCCATTAGGAACATTGCCTGTGCCTGTGGTTTTAACTATGGGGGTTGGAAAAGGCTGTGCTAGAACGTTCATATGTCAAGAGTTATCTCTGGGGGCTGGGGAGATGGCTCAGTGGTTGAAGGCACTTGCTCGAAAAGCATGAGGCCCAGGTTTATTTCCCCAGTACCCACGTAAAGTCTGATGCACAAAGTGGTACATGCATCTAGAGGTCATTTGCAATGGCAGGAGACCCTGGCATGATTATTATCTCTCTCTCTCTCTCTGTGTCTCTCTCTCAAATAAACAAATGTTTTTAAAAATAAAAAAGTGTGACCCCTGTCCTAACTTATATTTCCTGCAAATACATTCATATCTGTCATTTCACCATGTCCCAGGGTGGCTTAGAAAATAGAGTTCTAGTGATGTTCTCCCAGAGGAAGGTGCTCCAACCCCACACCCATTCAAAAAATGACCCCTTTCCTCAGGAGTCCCGTCCTTGCAGGAGGCTCCAGTAAGACCTCCTAAGCATCATGGCTGCCTCCGAAACATGGGCAGTGATGGTGAGACAGAACTGCCCAGTGTTATTTGTCTCTGGATGCTCTGAGCTATGGATGTAACTGTCTCTAGCAGGAAGGCTTTGGTCTGGTTTAGCTGTATCTCCTGTATTGCTTTTCTCATTGCTGTGGCAAAATGTCTGACAAAAGCAACTGAAGGGTTTATTTGGCTTAAAGTTCAAGGGAATGCAGTTTATCCTGGCAGCGGAGGCATGGCGGCAGGAACAGGAGGTAGCTGGTCACATTGCACCCACACTCAGGAAGTGTGTGTGTGTGTGTGTGTGTGTGTGTGTGTGTTCACGTTTGTGAGTGCAGGGACACATGTATGGCGGCCAGAGGAGAACGTTTGGGTGTCAGTCATTCCCTTCCATCTCATTCGAGACAGTGTCTCTCATTCTGTTGCTCACTGTTTCATTCACTTGGCTAGCTGAGGGAATTCTCCTGTCTCTCCTCCCATTTTACTGTAGGGGTGCTGGGGTTACAGAAGTCCACAACCGCTTTTGGCTTTTTAAGTGGGGCCTGGAGATCCCAACTTAGGTATCTATGAGCCATCTCCAAGTCCCACTTCACTTTCTTTTTAAATATTCATTTGCAAGCAGAGAGGGCCAGAGGAAAGGAGAGAGAGAGAGAGAGAGAGAGAGAGAGAGAGAGAGAAGGAATGGGTGCAACCAGGGTCTCTTGCCACTGCAAATGAACAGGCACATGTGTCACTTTGTGCATCTGGTTATGTGGGTATTGGGGAATCAAACCTGGGTCATCAGGCATTGCAAGCAAACACCTTTAACTGCTGAGCCATCTCTCCAGGCCCAGTTTCTCTTTTCTATTCTGTCTGGGACCACAGCCCATGGAATGGTGCTGCCCATCTTTAAGGTGGATCTTCCCACCTCCATTAATCTAATATAGAAATTAACTTTTCTGAAGATTCTATATACAATCATGTTGACAAGTTTAACAATCATACCACCTTAGTACAAGGATCAAACTCCTTATTCTCTGTGGCTTGTTTTCCTTCCTCCTTAACCCGTCTCTCCACTGTAGCTCGGCTCCTGGCTGCTGACCTGTGGCTGTCCCACTTCTCAAGAGCTCCAGGAGATAAAGCTTGGTGGGTTTCCTGGAGCCTGGGGCATCTTCCCTTCACCTGCCCTAGGCCTTGCTGTGGTCTGTGGATGTTGCTCTCATGGCTGACCTTGCCATGCCTCTACCCACAAATCTAAGAGCCACAGATGCTGACACCAGGGAGTCCTGGCATCACCAATCAGTTCAGGCTTTTATTTAGTATGTATTCTGGTCCAGACTCAATACTGAATCTGGGACACACAGGTGATCAAACAAGACACAAGGTGAACCCCATAAGGGTTCATAGTTGAGGTGGTCCTCACACATAATATACACATTGGCACACATCTCAGTAACATAAATCTGAATCACAAGAAATGGTCAGTCCTATTCAGACAGGAAACACCAGAAGACCAGGGTGAGGATGGGAAGAAGGAATGAAGTAGAGAAAGAATCTGGGAAAAGATGTGCAAGTGAGATGCGCTGTGTGGTCCCCAAGCCATATATGATGGTTCTGGCCAGCAAGGGTAGGACCAAGAACACAGGTCACCCCTTGTGGAGCATATAGTCCAGAGGGGCAGGTGGTGAGGGAGGGTTACACCTTCTCAAAGGAAACAGAAAATAGTAAGAACTGGTTTTAAAAACTTAGATTCAGTGTCAGTGATTTTCACAAAAGAAAGAGGACATTGGGTGGAGGGATGCATGGGAGCTTCATGGGCTTGACTTTCAAGACCATGTAGAGTGGGTGGATAGACACAGGAGGAACATTCTGGAAAGAGGAGGCAGAGTAGGGTAGGCATCACTGGGGTAAGGACAGTTCTAATGCTGGTGCAGAGTGAGCCTAGACTGATGGAGAAGAGGTGGTCAGAGAAACTGGAGAGAGAGAGAGAGAGAGAGAGAGAGAGAGAGAGAGAGAGAGAGAGAGAGAGAGAGAGAGAGAGAGAGAGAGAGATGGGAGTGACATTTTAGAGTACTTGTGCTCCTCAGGCTTCAGCAGCTGGCCCCCGGATACACTGGATGTGAAGGGAGCCAACTGTGAAGCTAGGGGTACTTATGACACACCTTCTTTGGTTTTAATTTTAATGCTTCTGTAGAAAAACACTGCTATATTAATAAACAAAAAAATAGAATTTGGGGCTGGAGAGATGGCTCAGCTGTTAAGGACTTGCTTGCAAAGCCTGATGGCCTGGGTTCAATTCTCCAGGACCCACATAAAGCCAGATGTACAAAGTGGTGCATGCATCTGGAGTTAGTTTGCAGAGGCTGGAGGCCCCATGTGCCTATTCTCTTTTTCTCACTCTCCTTGTAAATAAAAATATTTTTAAAAATAATGAGAATTCAAAATATACACAGATTCCTTTTAGGATAAAAATATACATTCACTATATACATATGTTAAAATCCATTATTATGTATAATTAATATATGTCAAAAGAACCAAAACCAACACTACAAATTCACAGAAATTATGACTGCCTGATGTGCATCCTCTCTCAAGGCCACTAAGGCAACCAAGGAAAAGATCAGAGAATCCTTGACATTTCTTTCCAAGTAATTTTCGCAGCATCTTTGTGAGGTAGATGTCATGATGACTTCAGGTGAAAACCCTGAGGCCCAGCAATGGTGAAGCTCGCCTAAGCCACAGGGCTAGGAAACAGCAGAATCAGAATTCAATAAAAGATCTGTGTGCAAAGTCCACGGTCTTTTCGCCAGTCATTGTAGAGTTGACAGCTGTATATATAAGTGTTGACCAAAGAGGAAAAGGCAGGTTGGCATTAAATCATGGGAAGCCCTGAGTGCCAGGTTGAAAGGTCACATGCAAAAGATGGTCATGGCTCCCAAAAGTAAGACTGAGAGAGGCAGAAAGTCATGAAAGGAAATGCATGATGGTCATAGGGATGGTGTCATTTGTGCCTAGCACCTTTGGGGACCTTTTAGCCCTAAGCTGGAGCAATATCAGCCCCCAGCTCTGGCTTCACTCCTGTGGCCTGAGGAGGAAGCACATCTCGTCTATTTGCATTCTCTCTCTCTCTCTCTCTTTCTCTCTCTCTTTCTTTTGATGTAGCCCATTTCTGAAATAACACACCAGAAAGCATGAAGCCACCTGTAATTTCTTGAAGACACCTCGCTATGGCTCAGAGACAGTACTCAATACGACGCAGGGGCACGTTGGTATTTGGTCTGAAAGGTAATCACTGATGAGTGGGAATCTATAGAGACAATTGCAATTTTTCTAGATCTATTATTTTCCATTTGGAGGTCAGTGAGACAAAACATTGTGTTGACATGAAAATCAAGATATTGATGATGATTGCATAGTCAGAAAAGACCCTTCAGAACCCAGGTGTGATGGTGCACACCTTTAATCCCAGCACTTGGGAGGCTGAGGTAGGAGGATTACCATGAGTTTGAGGCCAGCCTTTCCTTGTGTGACCCAGGTCAAATCCCTTCAGAGAATCCCAGTTTAGAACAACTGTTCCTTGGCGTTCCAGGTGAGCCTGGGCTAGAGGGAGACTGCTTCAAACAAAGCAAAATGACCAGACAGGCAAAAAACACAAAACAAACAAACAAACAAACAAACAAAAAAACATCCCTGGGAAGGAGACCCTCCCCTTCCCGCTCCCTCTACCAGGCGATAATTTGTATTCATACAAAGTGACAAGTTGGCTACTTGTGTCTTCAGGTGAGTTACTAACTAACTGTTCCTTTGACTAGGAGATGGTTGTTATTGTTTGCAGCTGAATCTGACCGTCTTCCTTCTTCCCTTTTTCTTTCTTTAGTATGCACTGGGAGAGTTTATGGAGAAACCAGTCAACATCCTGTACATCTTCAGGCCACCTCAAATACTGCTGCTTCTGTACGAATCCCCGGATACTCTGATGTCTCATCAGCTGGTATGGGGACAGAGAGCCCACCACCACCATGATGAGGGCACTGCTGAGGTCCGACAAACACCGGCTCTGGGCGTAGCTGAAGGCTTCCAGGCACCAGCCATCCCTCAGGAAGTGTCTGCTCACTAGACAAACAGTCTTTCTGCTGCTCCAGACAGCAGCCTGGATGTTGGCTATGTGGTTTTCCCCTGGGACAAAGTCTCTTTCTTCAAAGCACAGGTTGAGTGGATTTCGATCACTGTACTGAGCATCCAGGTGTTTCAGCAAAGCGCTCTGGGCCCATTCAAAGTCTTTGCCACTGAAGCAAAAATAGGCATCGTATTTGTAGGCATCAAATTCTGACCTCCGAACCCCATCGTTGAACACCAGCCTATGGAGGATGGTCTTATAACACATAAAACAAAACCCCCGGAATTTTGTGACCACAGTGATGGTGATGAGGAACAGAGTTAAGGTGACGGTGCATAAGATGAAAAGGGAAAACTTTAGGGACTTGAAGACATTCTCTTCATCACAGCCCTCTGTAGAAATGTCGTAGAGGGAAGCGCCTTGCAGCGAGTTAGGGTACACGCAGTAGATGTCTGCAGGAGAGCCAAATATGGTGATGTTGGTTCGGTTGAGCCAAACGATAAAGGCGCTGAGTTCACACTCACACACGAACTTGTTGTGAGTTATGTCCAAGACGCTAAGAGAGGTAAATAAAGAGGGGTCAGGAGAGAAAAGCTGGTTTCTGGATATATCCAGGACCTCTAAATGAGCAGGTAAACTGTCAGGAGGAAGGACTGTCAACCTGTTAGAGCCAAGGCTGAGGCCCCTTAATGCAACCAAGCCACTAAATACTCCAGGTGGAAGGAAACTGAGGTAGTTATCATTCAGGTACAAGACTTGCAGGTGGACAAGCCCCTTAAAAACGTCCCAACAGAAGCCGGTTTCCCAGGCAAGTTGCAGCATGTTTTCTCCAAGGAACAGTTGTTTTAAGGTGGGATTCTCTGAAGGGGTTTGACCTGGGTAACAAGAGGAAAGGCGATTCTGAGTTAGAATGAGGATTTCAAGCTGTGGTACTTGGAGGAGGTAGTAGAGATCAGCCAGTCTTCTTAGCCTGTTCTCTGATAAGTGGATGAAGTTGGCAGCTAAGCTGGTGTTTGGAAAAGTGGCAAGCTTATTACCACCTAGGAATATAGTCGGTATGCTTGGAATAAAATAAATGGTTTTAAGAGCATTGTCCCGGAGATCCAAGGTATGTAATTTTTTCAGAGATCTGAATGTTTGGTCCGGAATTACACCAATGTGATTCTTTTGAAGATCAATGTAGGCTACTTCAGGTAGTCCATAAAAGTTAGAATCATACAGTTCTCCCAAAAGGTTACATGATATATTGAGAACTTGGAGGCTATTGAGTCCAAAAAATGCTTCATCTGTAATCTTATTTATACTATTGTAGGAAAGGTCCAGTCGCTTCAAGTCCTTCAGTGCTTCAAACACTCTGGGGTTCAAGGAAAAGATAAACCCATGTGAAAGGTCCAAGTCTATTACTGAACTTCTGGCCAGACCAGCAAATGTGTTCTGGTCAGGATCTTTGATGTTATGGAAACCAAATGAGGAGCCCATTATGTGGTGAGCAAGAATCAGAGAGGAAGCTTGGCTTCCCCAGATGGCATTGCTGAAGTTCCCTACGATGGACACTGTCCAGCCATTGCTAGAAACATCCAGAGTGTCCAGCCTCATGTCTCTGAATGGGTTCCTGCATTTCTCCCAGTCCACCAAGACCTTGCTGTACAAGCTATTATCCTTGAGGCTGAAAAAGGAGAGTGTTTTTCCTTGCAAAGGCTTGAGCTCATTCTCACACACGGTGAGTATTTGGTTGAAAGAAAAGTCTATGGACTTTAAGGAATTCAGTTCCTGAAATGAGGAATGAAGGTGAAGGCTATGAATCTGGTTTTTGGATAGGTCCAAGCGAGTTAAAGAACTTAAATTTCTGAAGTAACCTTCTCTTAACACAGCATCAGAAAGACCGCAGGAAAACAGTCTAAGTTCAGACAGATGAGACAGACCCTGAAAAGCATCCACATGCAAGACTTCAATCTGGTTTTGACCCAGGTCCAAGATCCTAAGATTGGGCAGGTTTCTGAAGGCCTCTTGGCCAATAGTCAAGGGTGTAAACTGGGTGCCGAGCTCCAGCAGTTGGAGCCGCTCCAGGAATGGGAATGATGTGGCATTGACTGACCTGATATAGTTGAAGCCGAGCAGCAGGTTCTCAGTGGTACTGGGGACCTGGGGAATCTGGGTGAGGTTGCAGAAGCGAAATAAGGTCACCTGGCCATCAGAAGAGCAGGGAGAAATTCCAAATACAAGACTGGCCACTCCTAAGAGAAGGTCAAGGTGATCAGCCATAATCCTATAGAGGAGAATGAAAACAGCATCTCAGCTTGATGCAGTGCGAATGTGTGCTCAGCACTCTGCCTCTTCCCTCAGCCTTCCTTGCCCATCTGACTCCATGAGCATCTGCACTCTGCTTGATGGGGATGAAGCCTTCTCACCGTCTTCCTATCAAACACTTAATGCTGCATATTCTGCACACTAGACACCAGTACTTAAAGAATATTGTATCTGGGCTGGAATTGTAGCTCAGTGGTAGAGTGCATGTGTAGCATATTCAAGACTCTGGGTTCAACACCAGCACCCTAAAACAAACAACATAGGCAGGGAGATGGCTGTACAAGCATGAGGACCTGAGTGTGGATTCCTAGCACTCCCATAAAACTCAAGGTCCATGGCACACATCTGTAGTCCTAGTGTTGGGGAGCAGGAGACAGGAGGGTCCTCGGAGCCTGCTGGCTAGCTAATCTAGTTGAATTAGTGGGCTCCAGTTTCACTGGGCTACTCTACTCTGCCTCAAAAGAAAGAAGGAGAGTGATTGAGGAAGACACTCAAGGTAAAGCCCTGACCTCCACTGCACATGTGTATGCACATGCATATGCATACATGTGCACCTGTACCTGCACACATACTCACACTGGAGTACGCCCCATGCACGTGCACACACCCACACACCCACACACACACCATATACACATAAACATAGCAAACAAGCAAATTAAAAAAAAAACCCTTTGCCTGTTTTTAATAGTAACTAGGTTCACTCATTCAAGATTTGCTAAGGGAGGTTGGAACCAATACAGGAAGAGATACGTTTTACTTGGGTTCAAACAGGGAACCCATTCCTAACCCACAGAGGTCAGCTGATGAGTGGTCACCTCCACTGACCTGAGCTGCTTCCCATACACTGTGCAGCTCATCATGCAGGCACTGAGCACTTTACGTCATCTCCACAGGGTCAGCTCGGAACAGCTTAATAAATGTACTTGGCACCTGCTGCATGCCTGTGAGTGAGCAACAAAATCAGAAACACCCCACCTGCTGAAATTCAGGGGAGCTCACCATCCATCTGGGTTGGGGGGTTGCTTGGCATGTGAGGCAGCAGCAGAAGTGCCCCAAAGGTTGCAGAAGCAAAATAAGGCTACCCGGCCCTTCAGAAGGGCAGGGAGAAATTCCAAACACAAGACTGGACATGACAACCACTCCTAAGAGGAGGTCAAGGTGATCAGCCATGAGCCTATAGAGGAGAATGAAAACAGCATCTCCATGTCTGGAGTGTGTTGGAGTGTGAGGACAGGAACTTCAATGGACTCGCCCTCAAAGAACTTCCATGGCCCCTTCAACTGTGGTTCTGCTATTCTGAACTCTTCTTGACCTCTGGGCTTGACACAAATCCTCTCTGTTCTTCATGCGGCTGAATTTCACAGCATCAGTCCTCAAAGAGCCTTTCCCAAACTCATTGTAACCACTGTAAAAAGCTACCCATTCAAAGGTGGCACGGTGGTGCACGCCTCTAATCCCAGCACGTGGGAGGCACTGGCTATGCAGCTGAGGATGACCTTGAATTTCTGACCCTCCTACCTCCACCTTCCAAGAATGGGATTATAGGCATGTACTATCATGATTGGTCTACGTGGTGCTGAGGATTGAAGCCAGGGATCTGTGCCTGCTAGGTAAACCCTCTACCAACCAAACTACATCCCAGGTCCCTTAATTGTCCTGTAGATTTTTAAAATTATACACTGTCTGTCTCCTCTGATTGAATACATTCCCCAAAGTGATGCAAACATTCTGAATGATACACAGAGGAAGAATGAGAAGAGTGACAGACAGACAGACCATACATGCAAGTTTGTGTGTGCACAATTATGTGGGGTGTGTGTGTGTGTGTGTGTGTGTGTGTGTGTGTGTAGGCCAGAGGACGAATTTTGGTGTCGTTTCTTGTGGAGGATGTACACCTGTTGGTGAGTCAGGGTCTCTCATTGGCCTGGAGCTAGATTGGCTGCCAGTAAACTCCAGGAATGTCTCTGCTTCCCTAGTGCTGGGATTACAGTAAGCCCCATGCCTGGCATTTTATGTGGGTACTGAGCATCAAAAACTCATGTCCTCGTGCTTGTGAGGCAAGAAGTATACCAGGTGAATTATCCCCTTAGTCTCCTCATCAAATCAGAAGTAATATTTTTACATCTTAGAGTGAGACATGGATTCTATCGTGGCCCACCAGGGATGGAAGAGAGTCAGCCTCATTGCTCACACTCGAGGATGCCATGGTGGGCTACTGCATGCAGACACTCTTACTGAAGTACTTCTCACATTGTGAGGTCACAGGTACCTTTGAAAATCTGCTGACAGCTTTGAGTTTCCACCCTCTAAAATGATATATTCTCATCACACACCACATTCTGTACCCAGGCTCAGAGAGTTCACTGCTTTCCCCAAGCCGGCCCATCTCAATGTGATGCTGAGAGCCTTTAGTTTACAGGAAAATATCCACCATGGTGTATGTTCTAGATCAGGGGGTTGGGAAACGTTTTCTATAAAGAGTAGATAGTAAATATTTTAGGCTTTATAGTCCAAACGCAGACCCTAGTTTGCTGACCTCTGTTCTAGAAGAAAAGAGAACTGAAACTTTGACTTCACAGATGAGGATTATAAGTGACTAGACAAATGTTCTTGAATGCTGAGCCACTGGTTTTGTAGGACAGAGCTAGTGTGACCCACAGTTGCTGACAGTCTTGTGGCTGCTGTGTTACCTAGATAGCAGAATGACTTCACACATTATATAACCAGACAGAGAAGTCTCCGCAGGGACCCAGGAGTGGGAGTGCCAGCTCTGAACAGCAGAGTGAAGATTTTCAATTCTGTCTTTTTGTGAATGGTTCAATGTTGGCCCCCAAGTGCAACCACTGAATTAGGTGGCTTGACCTTAAATTTGTGGTAAAAATGGCTGACAGACATAAATGACATATATCCCCAGATACTGTGCCACAATATAGAAGCTAAAATTAAAGTGAATATGGAGGATAAAACCAGCTGAACAAGTAGATTTTACAGAAAATTGTCTGGTTTCCATGAGTTCCATTACAATGATACCATGTAGACTTGGGAGGTTGGAGGGAAGAGCGTTCAAGGTCATCCTCAGCTGTACAGCAAGTTTAGGCCCACCTGAACTATATGAGACTTTGTCTAAAAAATACCTAACAAACAAACAAAATAACTATATATATTTTTAAAACTTTTATTATTATTATTATTATTATTATTATTATTATTATTATTATTTGGTTTTTCGAGGCAGGGTCTCGCTCTAGCCCAGGCTGACCTGGAATTCACTATGTAGTCTCAGGCTGGCCTCAAACTCAAGGCGATCCTCCTACCTCTGCCTCCTGAGTGCTGGGATTAAAGGCATGCACCACCATGCCTGGCTTAAAATACCTATATTTTGACCTCTGAAGCAGAACACTGTGGGTCCAATGTCAGGAAAGGTGAGAAGAGGATCCAGGTGAACCCTGAGCCCCAGGAGAGGCTACTGCTGACAGTGTGGGAGGAAGGACCAGCCAAGCATTTGCTCTGGAATGGTAGCTAGAAGCTTGGATGGGTGAATGTGAACACTGACCAAGCACCAACACAGGACAAGCCTATCCTAAAGATGAGCATTGGGCGGAGAAGTTGTTTCAAACTCAAAGTTCTAAAAGATGAGCGCCCAAAAAGGGACCTATACAGCAAGAGAGGCTGCAGCGAGACTGGCCAGCATGGATGTAGGGGAGTCTGAGAGAGACCAAGTTACCCAGAACCCCACTCTCTAGGCTGTTAAGGCCAGCAGAGGGTAAGATGGAGTAGAGCCCAGGGGAAACCCAGTTTCTGTGGCTATGCACTTCTCTCCCAGGTTGAGGGGTTGGGCCCTAACCTTTAGGGAATGCTGTTAACTCCATCAGAGGCATACACATCTCAAGGGTAGGGGGAAAGAGAGCAGAGTAAACACCAGGAGCAGTGCACTCACAGATTCTTATTATAAGATTGATGAAAAGGCAACATGTAAATTTTCTTCTGTGGTAGGTCTATCTAGCATGGACCAGGCCCTGGGTTCAATCTCCAGCATGTGCGCGCTCGCAGACACACACACACACACACACACACACACACACACACACACACACACACACACACACACACACACACCATTTATAGGGAAAATGGAGCTAAGGAATAGTACTCAAAAACATTATCTGTAGCACAAAGAAAAAGAAGAGGTATTTAAAACATATGGTAACACCATATAAGCCAAGTTAGGAAATTAGGAACCTCCTCAGTCCTCCAATAGATACGGCCCTTGAGAAAGAAGTTTACTGTGGAAGAGGACACCTGAGGGGGAGGAGTCTGTGAATTATTATGAAGTGGAAAGAAGGGGCTGCTTGGTATCAGAGGGAAAATCATGACACCAGATGTAGATGCCAGAGGCTTAGAACACACACGGAGAGTGAAGGCAGCTGACAGGCATCGGGTGTGTTTCATGTACTTAGGTGGCTCTGCTAAGCTTGCATTTCTTGATATCAGTGTGAGTGTTTGTTTTGGGGGCTAGGGGTTGAACTTGGGGCCTTGTGCTAACTAGGCAAGCGCTGTACCACTGACTAATCCCCAGCCCTGTTCCCTCATGTACCAACCATCTTCTCTACTACATCAGTATTAATGCCCAACATCAATTTTGCTAGGAGCAAATTCACATTTCAAAACAAGCAGAGCTGACCGCACTCTAATTCAAGGCTTATCATTAGGAGTGAAAGGTACAGGCTCTACACATGAGTCCACCTCTTGTGTCCATATGTTAGAGTTTGCAGAGCCTATGGGATTAGTTTGGGGAACTAGCCATTCAACCTCAGCTCTTGAGGGTTCAGGGGCTTTCACCAGTAGGTCTCCAGCCTCAGAATTCCTGTCTTCCTGAAAGACTTAAAGAAGATGAGCAGATCTCAGCCTGGAGTACTTATTGGAATCATCAGGGAGTTTTGAGACTTGCAAGGCCTGGGATTCACTAGACTTATGAGTGGGGCATCAGCAGGAATCTGTATTCTCAGCAAATGTGAATATGTTGTGTGCACTCAAATCTTAATCAATGGTTCTTGAACTTGGCTACATCTTAGAATCACTTGAGGACCTTTTTCTTTTTGAATTATGCATGTGGGTCTCTCTGTCTCTCTCTCTCTGTCTCTCTGTCTCTCTGTCTCTCTGTCTCTCTGTCTCTCTCTCTCTCTGTGTGTGTGTGTGTGTGTGTGTGTGTGTGTGCTTGTGGAGGCCAGAGTACAACCTCAGGTGTTATTCCTCAGGACTGCTGTCCACCTTTAAAAATTATTATATTTATTTACGAGAGAGAGAGAGAGAGAGAGAGAGAGAGAGAGAGAGAGAGAGAGAGAGAGAGAGAGAGCGCTTGTCAGGGCCTCTTGTCAGTACACACAAACTCCAGACTCATGCACCACTTTATGCATATTGCTTATGTGGATGCTGGGGAATCAAACCTGGGGCATCAGGCCCTACAAGCAAGGGCCTTTTTCTGCTGAGTCATCTCTCCAGACCATGCCTATCTTTTTTATGTGAGTTCTGGGGACTGAACTCCAGACTGGGTTCAATTTTCCAGTACCCATATAAAGCCAGATGCACAAAGTGGCACATGCATCTGGAGTTCATTTGCAGTGGCAAGAGGTCCTGGTGTGCCCATTCTCTCTCTCTCTTCCTCTATCTCTCTCTGCAAATAAATAAATAAAATATTAAAAAAATAAAAGAAATGCAGGTACCTGAGTTCTGTCTGGGAAAGGTTGGGGTGTGGTATGGGCCTTGTGAATTGTTAAAATTCTCTAAGTGATTCCATTTGCAGTCTGATCAGCAAGTCCTGGGTTCTCAGAGCCACTGGGTGCTTTAAAAAGCATTAATCACAGAAGTCCTGGTGACTCAGCAATCCCACTTTCTGAGTGCACATGCAAAAACTCACCAGAGAATTTATATGCCATGTTCACAGCTGTGCCATTCACGATAGCCCAAAGGTGGGACAGACCCAAGGATCCGGCTAGGATGGATCCACAGAGCTTGGTGCATATATAATGAAATATGATTTAGCTTTCCAAAGGAATCAAGCTGTGACATATGCTACAACATGGATGGACTCTGGAAACGTTTTGCAAAGTGTAGTCAACCATAGACAAATATTGTATGAATTCACTTATGTGAGGTTGCTGTACACCTGGCACTGGGAGGAGGGGGTGGTACTTTATTGCTTACTGGGCCCAGAATTTCCGTTTGGGACCATGAAAAAAAGTGTTAAAATAGGCAGAGGTGCAACTGAACTGCAGGCTGAAAATGATTTTAAACAACAGCGCTTATGCTATGCATATCTTACCACACTTGAAAATGAAATTAAGAGGGAGGGGGGATGGAGAGATGTCTCAGCGGTTAAGGCACTTGCCTTCAGTGCCTAAGGCCTCTGGTTCAATTCCCCAGTACCCACATAAGCCAGATCCTGGTGCACTCTCACTTTCTCTCTCTCTCTCTCTCCCTCTCTCTCTCTCTCTTCTCTCTCTCTGCTTGAAAATGAATAAATAAATTTTAAAAAAAAGAAATTAAGAGGGAGGGTATGGGGAAATATACTCAAAGTACACTCTATATGTACACAAAAACGATAGTCTGGTGTAAACCTGTTAATGATCATTTTTCAAAAATGTGAAAATTAAACAGGAGTGGTGGTGCACACCTGGGAGGGAGGAAGATCAGGAGTTCAAAGTCACCCTCAATCACATAACAAGTTCAAAGCCAGTCTGAGTTACACGAGACTCTGCCTCAACAAACACTAAATTTAGTTAAATTAAGCCATAATCCACCACTGACACCCAAGCTGATTCTTCAACATCCAGAGTCCATAGACATGGTAGGGTCTGAAAATTGCATTTTCCACCACTATTCTAGTAGCTTCCATGCCAGCTGCTCTCAGGCCAGCTTTGAGTAGCAACAGTCTAAAGGACCCTCCAACTCAGAAACCCCATGCTTCTCTGAGGAAGACGGCTGGGGAGCAAACTGGAGGCTGTGGAGTCCTGGGTTTTGATGATCACAGCTGGGTTAAGTTGCATCTTGGGCTGTGAGGGGGGGAAACAGGAATAGCACAATCAATGCAGGCCTCCACACTCCTGCCAAGCACTGTTAATTAAGATAATAAGACCAGAGGGAGAAGGGTCAGTATCCCTTTCATTGGAGTTGAATTCACTTTGCATTAATCCCAGCCATTAGCAGAGTAGGTTTCTTTCTTAACTTAATTACCTGGACAGCAGAACGCCTAGCCTAAGCTCTGAGTTACGGATTCATGGTGTCTAAAGCAAACCCACAAGTTTGTATTCTGAAGGTGTCTCTGCTCCCCAAAACCACAGCCTGTGAATGCCTCCAACTGAGCCAAGGCTGGATCCTTGGCAGGGCCCTGCGTTCTGAGCTGTGTCCAAGGTTGGCTGCGTTCATGAAGCAAGTTTTAGACAGAATGTTTCTCCTGGCAGGTGTTGGGTCCAGACCTGGGGTGCCATCGAAGCACCAGACATGAGACTTTCAAAAAATTAAAACATTTCATTTGTCTCCAAATGGGTGCCTGGGAGAATTTCTTCAATGTTTACATCATAGTAAAAATTGTACACCAATTAGAAATGTGAGTATAGGGTGGCAGTTTGGCCTGGAAAAGACTCAGGGGCAGAGGAAAAGGGGATGTTTTGTAGGAAAAGATATTCTGTAGAGATGTTTTGTAGGAAAAGATATTCTGTAGAGGCTAACACAGTATCTCACTGGAACAAGCCAACTACATTAACTGTGTTTGCTGTGACCATAGCACATGACTGAAACAACTTGGGAAGGAAAGAACAATTTTTGGGGGGGGTTCATGGTTTCAGAGGGTTCAGTCCACAAGTACTTGAGCCAGTGTGTTTGAGCAGAACATCATGGCCATAGTAGTGTGTGTCAGAAGAAGGCTGTTCACATCGCACCACACATCAGGGCAGACAGGAAGCAGATATATCCCCAGGGACCCACCACTGCCAATGAGTCACTTTATCCAATCTCCCAGTGTTTCCAGAACCTTCCAAAAGAGCACTATCAGCTGAAGACCAAACTACCAAAACAGGAACCTATTTGGAATGTTTCAGATTTAAACACCAGCTGGACATGGTGGCGCACGCCTTTAACCCAAGCACTTGGGATGCCAAGGTAGGAGGATCGCCATGAGTCTGAGGACACCCTGATACTACAGATAGAATTCCTGGTCAGCATGGGCTGGAGTGAGACCCTACCTGGAAAAACCAAAAACCAAACCACAACAAAACAAAATAAAACCCATCAACAAATGGGCATTCCACTGGAACAAGTCCAAAGTGTTGCCAGGGTGATGGTGCCTCTGACCACAGTGCCATTGACACGGATGGTGGCTGCATTGCCATCAACCTCTGAGCTGGCTCCTTGGAACAATTCTAGCTTCTTTCACAAACCACCAGGGCTGTCGGGCTCTTCCACAGAGACCTTTGCGTAATTCAGAACCACCTCTATATCCCAGGAGACTCTCCCTAAACTGTGTGACAATCACTCTCTGGGGACTGAGGAGGTATTTTCCATCTGAAGCTTGGGGTGTCTGCAGACTCTAAAATAGGGATGCCCATGGTGGTCTCCTGGTGGCATCAAAGGAATGATGGGAATTCGTGGGTCCTATCCCAGCTCTCCGGAATCATAAGCTTCTAGTTGAGGTCTGTCAGTGTGGTTCATCAAGCCCCTGATAAAGGTTCTACATCCACAGACTTGACTCACAGTAGACCAACCATGTACTTGATCTATACAGTGCATTGGGTATTGTGAATAATTTGAAATAATTGATAGTATTTAAGTGGGACTGCCGATACTATACCATTTTATATATAGAACTTGAGGGCTAGAATGTTTGCTTAGTGGTTAAAGACACTAGTTTGCAAAGTCAGATAGCCTGGGTTCAATTCTCCAGTACCCACATAAAGCCAGATGCACAAAGTGGTGCATGTGTCTGGAGTTCGTTTGCAGCAGCAGGAGGCCTTGGTGCACCCATACTGACTCTCTGTCTGTTTCTCTCTCTCAAATAAATAAAAAGATTTTTTAAAAGAACTTGAGCATGTGAGGATTTTGTTGTCTGTGGGGGACCTGAGACACTGTGGGGCAGCTCCTTGTCTTCTTCAACGACCCCAGGAAGAGCCGTCTTCCTCCTGGGATGGCCCTCCTGACACATTGAGTTCTTCCCTCAACACAACACTACAGCTCTCATGCCCTTACCAGTATGGCCTCACCTCTCTCCTGGCCCTGGAGCCCTCCAGACTAGTACCACAGCCCTGCTGAGAGAGGGCCCAGCAGTTCACACTCATGCTGAGGTGCTCAGAGGGTGGCTCACTTGCAAAAGGGGCTCATTCCACTGGGGGAAGGCAGTGGGAGTGGCCTGGAGCACCCACGTCCTTACTTGGCTGCACTCCTGGGACCCATCACTCTCTGAGCACCTTCCCTGAGCCTCTGGGATGAGCAGAACAGGGTGAATGCCTGCAAACAGGACTCAGAGCAGTACATTTGGTTTCTGGGCTGGTGCGAGCTCAGGAATGCTTGATTCATTTACTGATGCTTGCTGGTCTCATTAGGGTCTGTTTGCCTCTCTAAATGTTTTTGATTCCATAACACAGAGCACGGCTGTTATGTCTAGCTCAGTGAGAAATTTCCCTTTTATGCACAAGCTTTGTTCCATGAGCAGTGGGTGGGGATGAAGGATACCCTGAGGAACCATTGGGCTTGCTGAGTTCCCTGAGTCAAGAGAAACTAGAACCCTGTCAGAATGGAAATGAGCTCTCCTCAGAGCTCTACTGAATCTTGTAGAAATTTGCTCACAATTGCTGCCAGCCTCTCTGGTTTGTATTTAAAAGCCCTTCTGCATCTCTTTTTGTAAATTAGAATTTCATCTGTTCTCGTTGGCTTATGACAAATATTTGCTGAATGGATGAATCTGCTCACTTCCTGTCCTTGGGCCTCCCTCCCTCTTCTTGGTCCCTACAGGAATGGCTGCCCAGGTGAGGAGACCTCTCTGCTGGGTCTCAGCCATCTCTCTTCACCTCTCATCTCCTAGCTGGGCCGCACTTCCCTCCTATCCGCTCCTCCTGCCCCTTCCTCCTCTGCTGATCCCTGAAGTATCCTTGCACATACCTGTGACATTTAGAGCTTGAACCACGGAGTCCCTTCTAACTACTCAAACACTGCTTCACACTCACTGTTGGTCATAGGCTGGATTTCCGTCTTGTGAGGTCAGATGGGATTCCCCAAGTCCCCACTGGATGAAGCCAGCATTGATGCAGCTGGTGGATCTCACTTCAGAAAGTCCCCAGTCCTGACTTCCTGTCCTGTAGTTCTGCTCACCTTCAAGACCCCACTGCCTCCTGCCTGGACCACCCAAGTGACCACCTTGCTTATCCCCATTGGGCCATAGTTTGGATCTTGAATATACCCTAGTGGCCACATTAAGAGCTTGGTCACCTGGCTGATCGTAGAAGGGGCCCAGTGCAAGGAAATCAGGTCCCTGGAGCTGTGCCCTGGAAAGAGATATTGAGACTCTGGCCTCTCCTGGCTCGTTTTGCTTTCTGATGCCATGAGAAGGGAGGCCTCCTCGGTCATGTGCTCCCACCCTCATATACCATGCCACCAAGGCCCCAAGTGATCGTGGACTGAAGCCCTGAAACTATGAGCCACAGCTAACACAGAGGTTGTGACCCTACTGTATGCTTCACTCTGCTTCTGGAGGGAGCTTCCTAGAGCCTAGCTCTAATCAGGAATGTCCTCACTGGCTCCCGGGGCTTCAGGATGATTCCAGCGTGAACACCTCAG
This sequence comes from Zapus hudsonius, assembly GCA_004024765.1. Taxonomy (NCBI): domain Eukaryota; kingdom Metazoa; phylum Chordata; class Mammalia; order Rodentia; family Dipodidae; genus Zapus; species Zapus hudsonius. The sequence goes on from PVHP010004309.1 coordinate 30,166, forward strand.
ACAACAACCCAGTTCTGTAAAACTAACCTAGAGGGGACTTCTTGAGCCTGAGCTGTCATTTTATAGACAGGAAACAGAACCTAGCCTACCTTCCTGGTTATTCCCATGCCATTTTCCCGTTACTGTCCTGTGATCTGGACATTAATTGTCATTCTCAAAACCAAGCCTCCTCCCCACCCACTCCAAATTCTCTGCTTAGATTGGCCCTGGAGCTTGGAACATGGGCACACACTTATCTTCTTGGGTCAACCCTCCATGGCTACCTCAGATGCCAAGAGAAACGGTCCTCCCATTTCCTCAGGCACATTCATTTTCCTCCCTTGACATCCCGGGCCCATTGCTATGGCAGCATTTTATTACACTGTGCCTTTGTCACTAGACTGTAAATCTTGAGGACAGAGACTCAGTTGTATTTATGTGGGATCCCCTGCCCGTTCTTAGCATAACTCAAGCACCCAGCAATCTTTTCCCCATTCATGTTCTGAAGAAGATACTGTTGCATTATGAGTACTCAACTTTCTGTCCTAATGCAAGGGATTTCTAATAGGACCCTCTCATTCTAGGGGCAGAGGATCACGAGTTGTTCTAAGATTTCTATACCTGAGAGTAAGCATCTCATCACATCCATGGTAGTCAGTATTTTTTTTAACTAAATGAAGGAGCTTTTGTTTTACCAAAGGATAATTAATAGAAAATGTAACATGTTTTTCTGTGCTTTGCAACACTTTTCTTTAAGCTGAGTTTCTATTAAGTGGAATTTTATTTGTTTGACTTTTTGGGTTTGGGCTGGTTTTGTTTTTGTTTTCCTATGTTATGGTTTTGGTTTTTTCAAGGTAGGGTCTCACTCTAGCCCAGACTGACCTGGAACTCACTCTGACGTCTCAGGTTGGCCTCAAACTCACAACAAGCCTCCTAACTCTGCTTCCCATCCCAAGATCTGGGATTAAAGGCATATGCCATCACACTGGGTCTTTGACTCCTTTTTAATTTTTAAAGTTTGCATACAAAGTAATGGCTTTCTGTAAGGCATTTTCATACATTATATGACATTGTGCTCTTTTTCCTTATTCATTCTAGTTTAGAGCTTTTTGAGACGAGGTCTCACTATGTAGTCTAGGTTGGCCTTAAATTCACATCTTCCTATCTCTGCCTTCCAAGCCTTAGGATTACAGATCTGAGACACCCTTGGCCTTCAACAGAATGCTAACTGAAAAAGATCAAGACCAATTTATAAATTTATAAATCAAGGCATGTAAGACATAAAGGGGGAAGAGACCTTGAGAAATGTGTGGCCTAGTCTGGTTCAGAAGGCGATGCCTAAGCCTTTCAGACAGATGGACAGCTTTCTTCCTTGCAAGACCAGGAAAGAGGAAAGAGAAGTCATTGTGGCAGTGAGGATGTGTTCCCCTGGCACATGTAGAAGTCTCTTTTATGACATTTCTGTGGTCATTTGACTTCTGAGGTTCTCGTGCAAAGACAAACCATTTCCTGTCTCTACTTTCCAGGAGGGCACAGAACTTGCTAACTCAGGGGTCTTGTGTGTTTCTGTGGGAAAATCGAGGGTAAGATCACCCTCAGAACCCGACATTTCTAAGCTGGGCAAATGATGGCAGTATTAGCAGACATTTCATAATTGCTGGGCCTTAGATTTAGGATGAGTGAGTGTCCTCCGATTAAAGAATTGACTTGCATTTTACAGATGCTTAAACAGGTGCTGGTGAAGTTGTGTCCTTGCCTAAGGTCTCACGTGATTGACACTGAAGCTAGGATCTGAATCCTGCTGCAAACTTGGTTGTCTCTGTGATCCTGTGTTCCTAACATGCTCCGGGTGATTCTGATTCTGCTGGCCTACTGACCACACAGGACTTGGGAGACCTGCTTTTAACCTCATGGCTTCCTTCACCCCACCACGGCATCCTCCTGGGAATACTTTATAACAAAGACACGACATGATCAGAGAAATTCTTCCCCAATTCTCAGCCCTGGAGGAGTGAGGCACCTGGAAGGTCTCAAGGAGGTCTCTTTGGCAGTTTCTGCGGGTCTAGCTGGATCTGGTTTAGTCAGGCGCTCCTCCTTATGACCGGCAGGGGGCGCGTGCCAGGCAGACACGCGTGGAGGAGCCGCAGCCCTGGACCCCAAGGCTGGAGCTGGGCTCCGCTGGGAAGCTTCTATTGCCTGCGTAATGGAGTGCGTGGGAAATTAAGATGACAACTAAACTGGTGGATGGATCTAGTCTTAGCTCTACAATTTAACAGATGTGTGAGCTTGGGCAAAGGCTGAAACTCCGCGAGTGCCTGTCTAATCATCTATAAAACAGCAACAATCATGTCCTTCCCCCAGCCACACCAAGAGCTGGCAGCCCAGCATCCTCAGTCCCAAATCAGAGAATCCGGTTCCTCACACGCAATCCTCTGATAATTCTTGCTCGATTCAGTAAACAGCCATCATTTATACAACTACACCTCACCAGAAGAGCATTCCTTCTGAAACCACCATGTGAGGAGGAAGCTGATTTTTTTTCCAACATACTGAGGTGGTTTGCTGTTTCCTTTAGCACTCTTGGGACGTTGCATATTAACAGAAGAACGCCTCTGTTCGCTTTAATATCTTCAGGTAATGGTCCCCAGGACCCCAAAAACAACATCAGGGACAACAGCAGCAGTAACAGCAACCAAATGAAAGAATACTCTGAAAACAATATTTGTATACAAATGGTTTAGGTACAGAATGGCATCTTTTGCCTGCTTATTATAGACTCATTAGCACAGTTTTACAGTATCTGATCAAACTAAATAATTTCATGTGAGTGATTATGCAAAACCAGCAACTAGCAAGACACATTTAAACCCCCCATGGAGAAGATGCTCACCTACCATTGCACAGCCTCACCTGTCTATCACTGGGTTTAGGCTGCGCCACAATTCTCAATTAGAAAATTAACATAGCGAGAGCTCTGACAGACTCCCAGGATGCAACTCAGCTAAACCTGGTGTATTGATGGGCAAAGTGGACTTCCAGGAAGGATGGGCTAGGCAAGGTCAGGGAGCTGGAGCGGAGAGAGCTGGGAAGTCCAAGACAGCATCCTCTGCTAGTGACGACCCAGAAAACCTGCCTAAGAGCCGCAAAGCCCCTGTCATGCAAATTAGAAGCCATTGGAGTTGGGGAGGGGGTGACCAGGGAATCAAAACCCTATTAAACTGTGATCTATGTGCCGAGAATGGAAATGGAATGAGATAAAAAAAAAAAAAAACCACTCGATAACCACCCTGGGAAGAATCTATAGTGTGTCTTTCAAGAGAAAGCTTCCTGGGCCCATAAAATCATGTCAGCTCTGTGGCTGATGCAGACACCCCAGTGTCAGAGGAGCCCCAGAGAAGCAGAGAAGGGAGAACAGAGACAGATGTGAGAATGCAGACACAGAGGAGTAAAGATAATTTCACTGGACTGCGAGCAGGGACAGGCCAGGGCTGGCTGGTGTGCCCTGCTGGAAGCACATGTCCTCCCATATGGGGCACCCTGTACCCCCAGGGGTTTATGCGTGTGGCATGAGAAGCCCTGGTGGTCAGGGAACCCCAGGTGGCTGTGCTTTATTTTGACTTGGGGCTGAGTTAGAGTGTGCAGGTTATTTCCAGGATACATGAGGCTGCAGCTGAGGTGCTGCGCTGGGGGTTGACAAACCCAGGTTCTAGGATGGCTGACTTGAACCTTTCCCACCCTTGTGAACTCTGATTCCCTAAGGAACTTGACAGCCAACCCTCCCAGGAGCCAAACATTCATCTGCACATTGACAAACCTGCAAGCCTGTTGCAGAGGGGCTTGAAAATATATAGTGGAAAATAATGGTCTATGCACCCATAAAAATGGATCTGCACGTACCCGGCCTGAAGCAGCAACTTCTTTCTCCTTTAAGAACGCATTCTCCAAGAGAACTGAGTCTGGGGCTTGATAGTATTTTGAGAATAGAACACTTGTTTTTCCCTTCCTTGTGTTTGCACCTGGCCTCACCCACCTCCACGTCTCCAGCAGGCTATCTAGTTATTGCCCCAGAGCAGACCTGTGACAGGACTGAACCCAGAAGTAACTTGCAGGACTGGCTTTGATTTCTGCAGCAGAGCTTTTAGGGGGAGGACACACGTGCTTTGCTGAGAGGTGCAGGGCCAGGGGAGCCTGGCAGTGGAAGCAGAGGCAAAGCAGAAACTGGAAGCGGAAGGTGGTCTGGGGATCCAGGAAGGCAGGGCCCCCAGCGATGTAGCCTTGTGGTCTTGAGATGACAGGGATCTGAAGGGACTGCCCAGGAGATAGTGATAACACCTGGGTGACAGCCTGATTGGACCAGAGGACTGGGCAGAAAATATCTCTTTCTTAACCATGCCCCTAAGGTCTTGGCAGCCCATAAGATCAGGAAGTTGTACCACAGCCTGGGGTGTTTTCTATGGCTCCCAGCCCAGTGAGACAAAGGTTCCAAGCTCACAGTAAGGTGACACCTAGAAAATAAAGAAGTGGTAATATTCTTGCATGTGTGCATGTCAGGGACTCATACATACAACCTTTTGCTTTACACACTGAAAAGAAAATACAAAGATCTGGTTATATCTCTGAGCAAGATGAGGAGAGATCTCTGGTCCCCAAGGTTCAGGACAGGTGTTATGTGAGTTTGGTTGAGTGAGTTCAAATCCTTGCAGGGTTTTCCCTTTCTCCAAATGGGACGGATGGGGGTGAATGAGATGGGGGCTGCAGCTCAGATGCCTGAGTCCCTTGCAAAGCCTCTCACATGGCTGATTATTTGTTGGCTATTCAATGATTTACTGACTAGATGACCTGGTCCAACCCAAAATGAAACTGAGTCCAGGTAGAAAACTGGTTTGGTGACACTGGACGAGCCATTGTGTTAGCTGTGGCAGGATGATGTCTCATAGCAGTGTTAGGAATGTGACCATGAACCTACAGTACAGTATCAGTTTACTAATCTTGAGGGCAACAAAGAGGTTTAAGTGCACAGACTTGAAGTTAGAGACAAGGGTTCAGCATTCACCCCTCAGAGAAATAAACTTGGTGTCTGACTCTGTGTAGATGCTGCTTACATGTTTAGTACCATTACTGGTGTTACTGGTTTATATAAAGAAGAAAATGCCTGATCACTATAAAATGAAGTTAAGGTTTGGGGTTGGGGAACCAGGTATGGGAGGACACACTTATAATCCCAGAACTCTGGAAGTAGAGACAGGAGGATCATTCCAAGCTCCAGGCCAATAGAGGGGTCTTATCTCAAAAATCACATAAACAGAAACCCTAGGACAATATGAGGGAAGTTTAGCATAGGCCAGGGAGTGAGAAGCAGCCATTTCAACATTGCAACAACTGTTGGCTGGATTTATTGATTCTGACTTTGGAAATTTTCCAGAAAGTTCAATGGGCAACATGCAAGGGAAGGAAAGAAAGTTCAAATAAAATAAAATAAATATGCCGAGGGACATTTATCTGCATTCTGTTAGCATAAATGGGCTCCTTTGTCCCCACAGAAACCTAGTCAGCTTTCTCTTATCATAAAACAAACAGATCTTCTCCTGTCGACCACTCCCCCCTTGTTTCTGAGAAGTCATCTGTCATTTTTTTTCTCCTTATGGCCAAGTTCCTCAGACATGAAGCCAGAGGACTCCACCAGGAGTTTCCTCTTTTTAACCCCTTGGTCCCTGGCCTTCTTATAGTATGATCTTTCTTAAGAGAAAATTTATTTTTAAAAAATTCTGAGGCAGTATTGATGTGGCCCAGGCTGTCTTCAAACTGGTGATCCCCTGCCTCCGTCTCCCGAGTGCCACCGTGACAGGCAGGGCCTCTTCAAGTTCATCTCCTCTTTGGGTTGTTGAATCTCCTTTCTCTCCCCCTCTTTCTCTTTCAGCATCAGACAGCATTGGCTACTGTTTGTCTTGGAATCTCTTAATTTCCTTATTATTATTACTATTTTTTTAGGCAGAATCTCACTCTAGTCAAGACTGACCTAGAACTCACACATAGCCCCTAGGCTGACCTCAAACTCATGAGAATTCTCCTACCTCAGCTTCCTGAATGCAAGGATGAAAGGTGTGTGCCACCACACCCAGCTTAACTTTAATTTGTCCTATTTTTTTGTCATTTTATTTCCCACAGTTCCTTTCCCTTCTCCTCCCTTCTTAGGTTTGTAGATTTCTCCCAAGACCTTATTCTCTGCTTTCATCTCCTTCCTTCTGTGAGCACACTTTCTTTCACAAGTTGGGCCACCACTACTCTCTGTGCAAGGTCTCTCTCTAGCCTTGATCCCACATGGTCTTAAAGTGCTAGTATGTTTGAATATCCCTATTGGGTATCCTATTCTAATGTCAGGCTCAATATGCCCCAAAGTGACACAGTGTTTTGATTTTTGAAAATCCTCCAAGAATAAAAACATTTTTGCAGGCTGGAGAGATGGCTGAGAGGTTAAGGTACTTGCCTGCAAAGCCTAAGGACCTGGGTTCACTTCCTGAGTACCTACATAAAGCCAGATACAAAGTGGCGTATGCATCAGGAGTTCATTTGCATCAGCTAGAGGCCCTAGTGTCCCCATTTTCATTCTCTCTTCTTGAAAATGAATAAAAAATATGAAAAAATAAAACCTTTTTGCTCAGCACCTGGAGGCATGTACAAGGACCTCTCAATAGGAGTGATCTAACCCTTCCATTTGACTTGTTCTTGATTCTTCTTGGAAAACTACTCACACAATCCCAGCTCCCAGTTCCAAATGTCTCTAGATTTCTCCTTCCTTTCACATTTTCAACAGCCCACCTTCCACTCAGTGCTTGTGTATTAAGGACCATCTCAGAACAAAGCCGACTGTCCTACATCAAGGGTAAACCCTTTGCTGTATTCGGAGCTAACAGTTATGACTGGGGGACCAGCAGCTGTCAGATAGTATGGTCAGTGATGTCTGAGGATAGGCAAACCCAGCCCAAGGGGATCTTTATACACAGGGGATGCAGACATGGGGTCAGAAGTCAGCTAGGGAAAGGAGTGAGCATTCCTGGCAAGGCTTCTAAATAGCAAGGTCAAGGAGAAGAGACAGTCTAAGCTGGATGTTGCCTGGGACTGGGGTGGTTGAGAAGGTCAATATTTGAGGTTAAATAAGAGGTGGTAGGGATGAAACTGGAGAGGATTCATTAAGGCCACATTAAGAAGACTAGAACAGGGAGCTGGAGATGACTCAGTGGGTGAAGTGCTTATTCCATAAGCATGAGGACCTGAGTTCAGATCCCCACCAGGCATGGTGGTGGGCACCTATAATCCTAGTGCTGGGCAGCTATGGGGAATCCCTGGAGCTCACTGACTAGCTAATCTAGCCAAGTTTGTGAGCTCTTGTTTCAGTGAGAGAAATCAAGTGGGGAAAGAGGAGAGAGGTAGAGAAGAGGAGAGGTTTAGGGAGGGTTAACCAAAACTAGCAATGTATGAAAAAGCCATATGGAAGCTTACTTCTTTGTTAGCTAATTAAAAAATGTAATTTAGAAAAATGGAGTTTGAGTGGAAGAACCCTCTGTGGGTGGGTAATGCTGTTCCCAGAAGCCATAGGTTGTTATAGGAAAATCCCAGTGCCAGGAATAGGATACTTCCCAGTGAGTCGTTGGCCAGGGAGGCATCTGAGGTCCCTGTTTCCTCCAACAATACAGGTTATTGCCACTGCTCACTAGGACTAAATAAAAATAAGATCCTAGTACTGAAGACACCACATGCTTTGGGGTAGGACACTGAGAAATCCAGCTGCAACTGACGTGGAAGCCACCTTCCAGCTGACAAGCTGTCATGATGCTGAAGAGTAGCCACTGGAAGAGAAAAGTCACCAACAGTCTTAACCAGCAGTGGACCATGAAATATACACAACTTGCCAGCCAGGCAAGATGTGCACATTGGTGCAATAGTGAAAACCAGCTGTTCTCCAATTGGATCTGAGGCACAGGAAGGGGTTCATGCCTGATTCTAAAAACCTGGTCAAAATCTGGGAAGGTCATAGACCCTGAGAGGGAAGCTACTACTGTTGTTTGGTTACAGGAATATGTTGTGGCAATCAAATTACCTTCTAAGTATTTGTGTTTTTGCCCATAGAGTAGTGTTGACAGCACTTTTGCTCAGAAAAGCATAGTTTTGCAGATGGTGGTGACCACAGGGGAGAGTCAAAACTCATCAAAGTGCTTAGAAGTGGTGACTGGTAAGTGCTCAGCACTGAATGAGACATCTTTGCCACAGCCTCCAAGGTTCAGGGAACATCACAGAAGAGGTGGCAGGAAGAACGGAAGAGTCTGAGGACGAGGAGAAGCTGTAGAGAAGGCTCTTCTGCACATGAAGTGGCCACTGCATTTATGACCTCATAGTGACTGTTGTTACCTACATAATACTGAGCTACTTCAAAACACAGAAAGGCATCCAAGTCGGGATTAGTTGGAAAGAAGAAGGGGTTCAGTGGTAGGGGCCTGGGGAGGGAGGACAGGAAAAGTAACGGGGTGGGATTATGATCAAAATATGTTATGAACATATATGAAAATTGTCAACCAAAAAAGTAAGAGAATAAAGTGGGGACTGACAGAGGAAGACACTTGGTGTGGACCCTCTTGCCTCCATGCACACACACCACACACACACACCACACCCCGAGAGAGAAGAATTCCATCCTGAGAGGAGTCGAGTGTGCTGCAGGTCTTGTGCCCACCCACTGCATTCGCCTCCTCCTTCAGGGGCTGGGAATGGGCTCCACCTAACTCACCCCATCTTAGCTTCCCAATAAACAGAAACCACACCTTTTGCTCCAAGTAGGCACGGCACTTTACTCTTTTCAATTTCAATCAATGATCATTTACTATTTGGGCTGGAAAGATGGCTCAGGGGCTAAGAGCACCTGCTTGCAAGGACTGATGCCTGGGTTCAATTCCTCAGTTGTCCACAAAGCCAGATGCAGATAGTGGCATGTGCGCTCTCTCTCTCTCTCTCTCTCTCTCCTTCTCTCTCTCTCCCTCTCTCTCTCTCTCCCTCCCTCTCTGCCTGCAAATAAATAAAAAGTCAAAATATTTTTTAAAAAAAGATCATTTACTATTTACCTCATCCCCTTAAGTGCCACACCTCAATTGTGCCTGGGGTGATCCCAAGACATAGCCCTCCTGTGAGTGGAGCAGAGATGCCTCACCTTCCATGGGTAAAGGTAAGGTTCAGTCTAGAAGCAATGGAGGATCAGGGGGAGCTCTATGAAGACTAGAGGAGCCTCCAGGAAAGCCTTCATGGAGAAGCACGCTTCATATGCTTCCTTAAAATGTAGGAAAGAGCAGAGTGTGCACTTGGAACACTGAGGTAGGAGGATGGGGCATTTGAAGCCAGCCTGGGCTACATAGCAAGCTCTAGGCTAGGTTGGCTACACTGTGTCCAAAAAAAAAAAATATATTGAAGTTTCTCCAGGGAAGCATTCTGAGCACAGGAGAGGAAACATAAAAAGAAAAGGGCGGGAAAAGAAGGCGTATGTGGTCAGCAGCCCATGTCAGTATGGCTTGGGACTGAAGCTGCCTCTGTGAGCTGCCTCTGTGATCCACCGCAAGCAGGCTTAGCAGACCACCCCACAGAATTTTGCCTTAACTATTCTGTCTCACAGGTGCAGGTTTTCTCCCCTCCACACACCTGGATGACTCAGAACAGCAGGCTCCATCTGTGCCTTCAGCTGCCTTTGTCCCGAAGAGCTGAGCACATTGTAGGCTGTGGCTCATACATTTAGGGAACCCCAAAACCAGGCCCCCAAACTAGCGAAGTGTCAGAGATGTGACTGAAGATATGGACCCACCTTCCTGATTTGCCTGGAAAGATGGAGAATGAAACAAACACATCTGGGATCCATCACTAGACATGGTATCCAAGTCTGTGAGCACTCACGGACAACAAACAGTATGACCTCAACAGACTGAAACCTCAAGGCTCTGCGCTGGAGACAGCAGGAGAGGCCTCCCCTCCTCAGACAAAATGAAAACCTGGCAACACTGGCTTGGTATTCAGACAATAGCATATAAAAGCTCCTTGCTCTGTTCAGAGCTCTAAGGTCCGAGAGGTGATCCCAGGCTGTCATGGATGGAAGTATCTGTGAAGATGGTAGGCCTGTAAGTGTGAGTACCGTCACTGCCATTGTTAAAACAGGGGCTGGTTTTGTGTTTGGTAATGGTTTGGCCTGGGCCCCTCTTCTGGAATGGCCTTGGAACCGCCCCACAATGTAGTAACTGGAGGACACAAAATCCAGTTCCACAGACTTCTCCTGGACCCTTCTCCCAGGCTTCCCTTCTGACTGGCTGCTGGGACTTCCTGGCCATGGTTTTCTGCTCAGGTCCTCTGAGTAAAGGCAGAAAAAAGGGACCAAGCCACACTTACATGGCAAGGCTGGGCTGCCCCTTTATGGCGGTTATGCCTGGCATCAGAGCAGGTAAGCACTCACTTTACATCACAGGTAAGCAGGGCAGCACTGTCTGGTCTGTATACTTGACTGATTGAGTCATTACAACAGTATCTGAAAGACACCGGGGTTGCACTGCTTGTCTTTGGGTTACACTTCACAGCTGGACTGATGTGTTCCCAGGGCTAACACACGGTCGGGGAAAGCACCACCACAGATGCCCACTCCATGAAACCTCAGCAACCTGACAGTCTATCGACTGTCCACAGGTGGTCCTCAACCCACCCTCGCCCCTTCACTGATCGGCAGTGAGTTTCTGGGGGTCGGTGGGGGTCATCGGTTTCCCTTTCCAAGGAAGACAGCGAGAGGGCTGATGGGCACAGGTGGGCACAAGGGTGAAAGACAGCCAGGACCGAGGAAACCGCTGGTTCGAAGGCAGCGTGCCAGAGACTGGTCAGTGCTGGGGCCTCCTGGGCTCCCTGCCGCTGGGCACCCCTCCCCTGGCCTGGCCCAATGACCACGTCCACCGCCCTGGGGGTGGGGCTGGAAACAGCTCGGGAAGGAGGGACTGGGACGCCCCGCCTGTCTCGGGGAGCCCTGGGCCGGTCCCCTGCCACTGAGGTCGCTCACCTCCTAGGAGGAATCCCCTCGCCGTGGGCGCCGTGGGCACCTCGCTGGGCTCCTCCGCTCGCCCCAGACTCTGGAGCCGCAGCCGGGCGAAGACCACGCCCACCGCCCAGGCCACGCCCACCGCCCAGGCCACGCCCAGGCCTGCCCTTCTCCCTCCTGTACTCTCCCATCTTACAAGTGGGGAGACTCGCTCCTGCTGCGATGACCCTGTGACTGCAGAGAGTGGACAAAGTGTGTCTTTGCCAGGGGAGACCCCAGAGGGCTTAGAAGTCGGAGAGCGAGGGCTTTGGCTACTCTGGAGGTCCCACAGGTGCAGGTGGAGGGTTACAGGCAAGGAGGTAATCCAGGCCAAACACAGCTCCTTCTCCTCTTCCCATTGCAGAGAGGAGAAAGCGTAGGCTGAAATCCTAAAGTGTTGTCCAAAGGCCCAGTCGCACCAAAGAGGATACGATCCTATGCTTTGACCACAGCGCCCTGTTTCTTCATCTGTGTCCAACTCAGGCCAGATCGTAAGGATGCCATGCTGGGGATGAGGCTAGAGCCTCGACCTGCTGGGTCTAGCCTCTGCCTCTGCACTAACTCTGCAGATCTTGACGTTCTAGCCGGCAGGCCTATAGCATGTGCTTGGGGACTGGGCTGATTTGAGGAAGGAAGCTCTAATTTCCTTAGAGAATGCAAGAGAGGACTGACCTTTCATGTCCTATGACCCCAGTGTTCCTTCTACTTGCCGTGTCTTTTCCACCCTCCCTCGGCTGCTAGAAATTGCTGTGCTTTCTGGAAAAGTGACATGTCAGAAGAAAGGACTCCCCAGAACTCAGTGCCACCAGATTGTTAAGAGAGGTGATTTGTATCAGAAAGTGATGTAGTGGATTTCCGGGGTGAAAGCCAGTTCAAGGACAGAAATGGTACAGTTGAGTAAGACTGGGGACACGTGGGGGTGGGACACAGATGGCAGATGGAGGAGTCACCCCACACCTGCCTTTGGTGTCATCCCAGGGTGGCTCAGGCTCCCCACTCAGTGCCTGACAGAGCCTGGTGATTTGATCAAGCAAGGAGGAAAAGATAGGTTAAAACAAAGCCTGGCACTTAATTACCACGTAAGATCTCATTATAGAGTCTTCTCAGCTCCCTTCCTTAGCTGGCAGCTTGAAGCCTGAGTGACAAATTACCTCAAGTAGCTCTCAAAGGGCTGAGTGGGGAGAGATGAAAATGCCTCCGTGCCCACTGCAGCCCCATTGTGAGGGGAGAGGAGGAGGAGGAGGTGCTCACACCCTGAGGCTGTGCAGGGTAGACAGGAGGCTTGCAAGGTATGCAAGCCACTCAGGAGGTATTGGCCAAAACAGGCAAAATCTGACCTGGTGGATCTTGCTATGGTAAGCTTACTAATTCCTATTTTGTCAGTGGGACTGAGGGCAAGACAGGGGAGTTTGACATAAGAAACCATTTACCCCTTGTGTAGGAAGACATCAAAGGGCCAGCATGAAGGGGTTTATCACAGGAGTACTTTGAATATAGGAGCAGGCGTGTTCTGACCTTCCAGGGACTGCCCAAGGCCCCACCCAAGTGCCACTTAGCTTTGGATAATGAATCCAGTTACTGGGCTCCAGGGACTTGTTGTAAGGATGGAAGGACCCTTACATGCTGTCTGTCTACTTGGCGTATCTCCTGACAGATGAGTCATTGAGGAGATGAATGACAACTGCCACCTCAGCCAGGACAGCTACAGGTTTTCTCACGTGTGGGTCTAGAAGTGAGTGTCCATGTTCTTTCTCTAGCAGGTGCAGGGGAGGGATCCAGAGGGGCTGTCACTTGGCTTTGACACATCTAAACTCTAGAGTGGCTGCTGAGCATTCTACAGTGATCCCAGGTAAAGCCTCCACCCCACCCGAGGTTCCGGTCTTTCCTCTACCGTAAACCTTCAGCAAGTGGTCTCCCTAGACATGGAATCAAATCCAGATTCCAGATCAGAGCCGATGGTGTGACCTCTGGCATTTGCTCCAGCTTTGTGCCCTCTCAGTTTCCACCCCCAAACCCCAGCTGCCCTTTCATTTGTTTAGGCTGGGATGGTTCATCATCACCATGGAAACATGCCTCTGGGTGTGTCTATAAGGATGTTTCCAGAAAGGTTTAACTGAGAATGGAAGACCCATGCTACATGGGGGCAGTATCATTGCATGGGCCTGGGTCCTGGACTGCACTATGTGTATGTGTTTGTGAATGCGCGTGTGTGAGCATGTGGAGGCCAGAAGCTGACGTTGGGTATCTTCCTTGATCTTTCTTCACTGTATTTCCTGAGGCAGGGTCTCTCACTGGAACCCCGAGTTTTGCTCACTCTGTTAGTCTAGCTAGCAAGCTTGCCCCAAGGATCCCCTTTCTCTTACAGGTGGGATGCCATGCCCACCCTGCTTTATGTGAGTGCTGGGGAACCAGACTCTGCTCTCATGCTTGTGCAGCAAATACTTTATCCACCGAGTCATTTCCCAGCCTTAGAATTAGGGTCTTAACTACTAACATGGTAGCATGTTTTCAGTGACTGGAAGCTCTGGCATGCCTATTCTCTCTCTCTCTCTCTCTTTCTCTCTCTCTCTTTCTCTCTCTCTCTCTCTCTCTCTCACACACACACACACACACACTCAAATTCAATAAATAAATAAAATATTTTAAAGGCCCTGGATAATATAACTTGCATTCTGTCACTTGGGCTGTTGAGAACAGACGGGAATCATCTGGGCACTTCTGTGATGGTGTTTCCAGAGAGTCGCCCTGAGTGTGGACAGCACCATCCCCAGGGCTGGGGTCCGGGACTGAATAAAAGGGGCAAAGCCAGTGGAGCCTCAGCCTTCCTCTTCATTTACTTCCTGCCTGTGGGCACACTGCACACAGCCACCTCATGCTCCTGCTGTGTCTGCTCTGCCTCGATGGCTGTGTCCCTTGGAACTATAAGGCAAAATAAATCTTACTTCCTTAAGTTGCTTTTTTCAGAGCACGAGAAAAGTAACTAATAAAGTTGCATACAGGCTTGCTTTGGGGTGTGTGTGTGTGTGTGTGTGTGTGTGTGTGTGTGTGTGTGTGTAGATGAGCGTGCCCCATGTGCACAGAGACCAGAGGAGGATGCTGTCTTCTATTACTCTTCTGCCTTATTTCCTTGAGACGGTGTCTCCCACTGAACCCGGAGCTCTTTGTCTTCTGATTAGACTGGCTGACCATCCAGATTCAGTAGATGGAAATGTCCAACTTTTTATGTGGGTGCTGGGGATCCAATTAGGGTCCTTATACTTGGGCAACAAGTGCTTTTTCCCACCGAGCCATCTCCCCAGCCCCAGGCTCGCTTCATGCTTATTCATTTCCAGGTGCAATTATATTTTATGCACATTCATGTTTGTGTAATATTTATTTTAAATAAAAGATATGAAAGAGAAAAAGAGGACACAGAAAGTAGAAAGAAAAACTGGAGAGAGAGTAGGGATGGAGAGGGAGATCAAAAATCTTCAAGGTAGGAGTGAATTTCAGGGTAGGAATGGTCAATGGTGCCAATAATAATTAAATAAAAATCAAATATCAAAAAGAGCGATATTTACTCATTAGAAGTGAGAAACAGGTATGTAGACACAATTGTGAAATGGCCCAAGATTCACCCTCCCGATACAGCATAATGGGCCCCTCAGGATGATGGGACCATTCATTGCTCACACCTTTTTTAAGTGATTATGTGAGTCCCCATCTGAGCAGGCTGCTTAGAAATTGGCCTGAGACCTTCATGCTATGTAGGGGCCAGGTGTGTAGGTACTTAGCCACTAATTAGTCAGAAAACAGGGACCATAACCTTAGAATGACAGGAGACTGAGTTATACAAACAGCCTCAAACTGTGCAAAGGGGATAGCCCTGTTCAGCCTCATGACACCCTGAGCAGGGAACCCAGGTACACCAGGCCTGGACTTCAGACTCTCAGAAACCAGGAGGCAATAAATGACCTAACTAAATTTCTGGAATTATATTATGCAGTGATAGAAAACAATGTAGCAGGTGGCCAATGGCCTCAGGGCAGAGCTGGGCATTTAGAGAGGTACGTGGTCTTGGAAATTGGATTAGGACAATTTCCATGCTCCACTGGTCCCTCTGCCTGGGTTCAATCCAGCCTTCCTCACTTTCATACTTGACAAATTTGGCTCAAATGGATCATTGTGTCCTCCCTGGGCTACCATAATAGGTTGTTCTTGTTACTAGCAAAACTGTCCACGTGCCTTGACCTTGTGAAGCTGTAAGCTCTGAGGGGAGGATTCTTTCCTTATCCTCACTGGCCTGACCCTGGTCCTTGGCTCTGGATATATCACAGGGAGAATCCTCTGTACCCACCACCTGAAGGACTGAAATACAGAGTGGAGAGGACAGCAGGCTGGTCTTAATGCCCCTGGGCATACTTTGGGAGGTAGAATGTGGACTTTCCCTGTGGCAGCCTTGGGCTTCTGGAGCTCTGTGGTGCAATGGCCAAGCCAGGTAATCAGAAATCCCCAGAAGGCTCCATTTTGGTGACTGCAGTTGCCCCTCTCCAGGGACAGTGGCTACAGGCCTTCAGAAAGGAGCCCCAAAGGAAGGTTGCCTGCATGGCTCTGTCTATGACAGCTCTGGAGATCTGAGGGGAGCAATGGTTCTAGTAGCCTGTGGGCATGGGTGTTTCCCATTCTTCCAGCCTGTTAGTTATGGAGGATCCTAAGACAAGACCCGGGTAACCCCAGTTTATCGCTGAGCCTCAGAGGAAGCTCACCTCTGGCCAGCTGTTCCCACACTGTCCATTCCATTTCTGCTTTTGGTCCTGTTTGAGCTGCCTTTCACGGGACCCTAATTGCTTCCTTCTCCTTCTTTTTCCCCTCCTCCCATCTCCTTTCTTTCTCAGCCAAAGCCAAGTTTTTATTTCCTGAGACTCACCAGAGCACACCTGCAGGGCCTGGTACATTCTTCTGTCTAACTCCTCCCTTTGATTGCTTTGGTTGCTTCTGCCTGGACACTCTTTCCCCTCTCCACCCCCTTCTCCCTCAAAGTCCCTATTGAGGACAGAATGCCTTGGACTTTTCTAGCAAATACCCAACAGTTGGAGTGAGTTCTCCCTGACAATCCTCACTCTCTGAAGTTGCAGTTCTGGGCACAGCTGCAGGGCTGTGGAGGTCACATTGCAGGCTCCAGTGTTGTTCAGAATCCCCTGTCTTGCCGAGAGGTGTGGTCCAGAAGGAGACCAGGGTCAGCAGGGGTCCAGGCACTTGGCTTCTAGCAAAGTTTCAGTGTGTTGCCTGGCAACTCTCATATGTTTTCCTTTCTCCTTTGTTTATGCTATGAGCATGATTTTTTAAAAATCTCTTTACCTTGATTTTCTGTAAACCAACTGCGTCCGTGTCAAAGAACATGCCTCTGAAAATTGTGAGGAGGGCTGCGCGAGACTCACACATCACACATTTTCTAACCCCATGCTCCCCCTAAGGAGCCATCAAGAGGTTCAAAGGAGGCTGCCTCCAGGCACAGGCAAAACTTGGAAGTCCTCGTGATGCGGTGTAGTTGTGTTCTGAGGGAGTGATGGATGGAGCCCCTCCTATTGAGGAAGCTGTCATCATACCAAGAAGCCTTCAGTTGTTAGGGGATCTCAAACTGGGGAATCTGCACATTCCTACCAGTGCCCTCCTGGTTGGGTACCATCTCCTGGCTTTGGCTGTCTAGGGGAGATCTTGGGGGGTGGGCACAGAGGTGGTAAAAATGGACTTGCTGACCCTCACTTTACCTCGTTGTAGTAATCATGATACATGCTAGCCTTAGGCAGTAGTACAGTTTTGGTTCCTCAAAATAAAAATAAAACAAAACAAAAACCCAACACTGTGGTAACTGTTTTGTTCACGATCCACTTGATCTAAAAAGAGCTTTAGTTTATTGCTTCCCATTTCCTCCAACCAGCTCTTCTGTTAATTTCTGTGACATAAGAGTCATTCCTGACCCTCCCATCCCAACTCCCCTTGAGGTACAGAAACCTCATCTCACCTCTTCAGCTGGCTCCCCTCCTTACCTACAAGGCCAGGGAGTCCCTAGTTATCCTCAGTACTGTGGCTCATCCAGGCACCCAGAGGTAACTGCTTTGTTTCTCATAACAAACCTAGTTAACAGAAGCAGGGAGCTTTTGTTTCTGCTGCAGTTCTATTTAGGGTTTGTTGAGACAGAATCTCACTATGTAGCCCAGGCTGGCCTCCACTCCATGACCCTCTGCCTCAGCACCCTGAGTCGAGTGTGAGTGCAGAGATTACAGGTATGCCTCACCTTAGCAGGCCTAGAGGCGGAAGTTTATCAGAAATACCCTTCAAGATTTCTCTTTTGATAATCCTTTATCTCCAGTCTCATCAACATTGCCTTGGAGCAGACCTTCATCTTCTTACCCACTCTGAAAACCTATGTTGAGTTGAATCTCCTATCTAATAGCTCCAGGAGCTCGAGAGCCTGCCAGGCTGGACGATCCTAAGTGAGATTTCAGTATCTGGAAACCTTAGTTTCTGATCTGTGAAGTGCAAAGAACAATACATACTACATCACTCTATCATCAGGATTAACAATGGATGTTATTAGTCACAGAGCTCCAGAGAATAGATTGTAAGGACTGATCTAGGGGTTAGAATTTAGATAATGCCCAGAAAAAATTCTAATGTACCTCAAAATTTAAGGAGTACCCGAATTCTTGTCTACAGAGTTTAAAGAATTAAAATTATAGACAACCAGATATTAAGATATAATAAAAGACATTATTTAAGGGAACGTGGGGAGTTACCAAATTCTCCAGCCACCAGTGTGGGGAGAACATATGGGGAGAGGTTTTAATCAAATCTATGCTGCTCAGAAAACAAGCAGAAGCAGTATCAGAGGGCTCCCATCATTAGAGGGGAAGGTTTACATGGAAAAGAATCCTGAGTCCCTGGAAAATAGTTACCTGGAAAATGAAAAAAATGAGGACATTAAAAAGTTACCTGAGCCAGGCGTGGTGGCACACACCTTTAATCCCAGCACTCGGGAGGCAGAGGTAGGAGGATTGCCTTGAGTTCAAGGCCACCCTGAGACTACATAGTGAATTCCAAGTCAGCCTGGACTAGAGTGAGACCCTACCTCAAAAAAAAAAAAAAAAAAAAAAAAAGGTTACCTGGAAAATGAAAGTCCTCCTTCTAGGATGCCATGTGGAAGAAGAGACTGGCCTTTGTTCTAGGGAAGCTTTTTAAAACTTTCACCAGGTAAGTCAGAGAGACAGCTGATTAGTCTATACCTGACCAATTAGTTTTTGCATCTAGGTTTGGGCTGGCTAGAGACACCTCCCACTCAAGGGGAGGGGGTCCATGGAGCTTTCCTGAACTGTCACAATCCCCCTCTGAAGAAATAGAAGTACATACATGTTTAAGAAAAAAAATCAAACAAGTATACCCATTTTTATCCTGTAGGAGGTGAGGCAAAGCTCTGACTGGGGAGGGGTTAAGGAGGAGCTTGGTAACATTGTGTGGGGTCTCTCTCCTAAACTCCCACAAGATGATGGCTAGAAAGAAAATAGATAGCTAGATAGTAGATAGGTAAATAATTTAGCTAGATAATGAGGTTGGCTTATTTTAGAGCAACAGAACATCATATATATATATATATATATATATATATATATATATATATATTATAAAGGAGATTCATTAGTTTGGTTCACACATAGGGCCAGGGTACTCTACTCATGCTTATCTGGACAGAGAAACTGGTAACTGCTCAGGCCAGGAGGCTGGATGCCTCAGCAATACCAATCCAAAGCAAGTCAAGTCCCATCATCTGTAAGCAGTGATAGCGCTGACTAGCCTGTCTCTGCAGCATTGCTCCCTCCCACTTTGACTCATCTCCCATGAGCATCTAGTGACCTTTCAAAGCATGACTCACAGAGCGTTTGTTCCTCTATTTAAACCCTCTAGTGGCTTCTACTTGTACTTGGAACACAGTAAAGTTCCTTTGTGCAGGCATAAGGCCCCTTGAGACATTCCCCTGCTTTCTCCAAGCTCAGCTCCTGCACCACTGAGCTCCTGCCACATGAAGTCCTCCATTCCTCAGCCCAGCCTCTCTCTGTGTTTTCAGTATCC
Organism: Zapus hudsonius; assembly: GCA_004024765.1. Classification (NCBI taxonomy): domain Eukaryota; kingdom Metazoa; phylum Chordata; class Mammalia; order Rodentia; family Dipodidae; genus Zapus; species Zapus hudsonius. The sequence goes on from PVHP010004309.1 coordinate 49,331, forward strand.
TCAGCCTGGGATGCTTCCTGCAGGCAATTCCTTCTCCCCATCAGCCTCAGCTTGAGCATGAACTCCCTTTGGACATCTGCCCAGCCCACCTTACCTAAAGCAGAAGCCTACCTTCATCTTCCCTCCATCACATTTCCTCGTCATATCTTTATCTCTCAACCCTGTCTGATGCTGTCTGGACACCCCTGATGTACGTGCTCAGGGTGAATCCTTCCCATTTGATTTCTAAACTCTTTTGTTTGTTGTGTCTGGCCTGTGGTTTGCCCATGGCTGATGCTCAAGAACTATTTGTTGAGGACATTAATAAACCATGCAGGTCTCATTGTGGCCGCAGAGCCGACAAGATTGGCTGACGGCCCTTTTCATCGCTCTGATTGACTTCGATATAGTCAAAGCCCTAAAATCTGCTGTCTGTACATCACTTTCTTTGATAACATCCCATTTCCCAGTGCATCTAAAATTATTCATTTTGATTGTATTTAAAAAGTATTTCCTTCTCTATTTCAGAGTTGCTCTCTGGTCACTGTAGAGAGATCGGAACACTTACTAAAGGAAGAAGGGGGAAGAACTCGCCCATGGCTCTAAGTAGTTACAACCATTGCTAACATCCCTGGGAGTTTCTTTCTGGGGTAGAGTCTAGGAATATTTTACATATCATTATCATGTTGTGAAGAATGGGTTTTTCCTTACTGTAAAGATGTCCATTTGACTGTAGAATGTTTTAGAAAGTAAAAAATGCAAAGAGGAAATAATTCTCCAGACTTTCCCCCCTTTGTTACATTCTGTTTGTTCTTACACACTGGGACACACCCACATTTAGCATTTCAATATATCCCTCAACAAAGACTCAATTTCACAGCACACCAAGGCCTCATAAATGCTTTATAAAGGGTATTTGTTGGAAGACATGAAAGAAATTCATACCACATCCTGTTTACCAGAATCTTTTTAAAAAAACAATTTATTTATTCATTTTCAAGCAGAGAGAGAGAGAGAGAGAGAGAGAGAGAGAGAGAGAGAGAGAGAGAGAGAGAGAGCACCAGGGCCACCTCCTTGTGGGTCTGGCTTATATGGGTACTGGGGAATTGAACCCAGGACCTTAGGTATTGGAGGCAGTGTCTTAACCGCTGAGCCATCTCTCCAGCCCTATTTACCAGAATCGTATCCACCTTCCTTTCGCGCTCCCTCTGTTCTCTCCCTGGTGTGTAATGAATGGGTAGTGTAGCGATGGTTGTGGAGACATGTGCTGGTTCAGAACTCCTTGGTTATCCCACTTGCTAGCTGTAGGACATTTGGATGAGTTCTGGAACCTCTCTGTCTCAGATTACTCATCTGTGAAGTCAGGATAAGAATATTAGCCTTGAGGAATTTTTAATACTTAAAACATGCTGAGAACAGTGTCTGGAAGATAATCACTCTTCTAGCCAGCCTCTCCCAAACCATCTACACTTTGGAGAAATTCCATTGCCTTTTCATTTTGCATCCCACGCTCAATAAAAAAAAGCCACATGTTCGGAAAAATTACCAATTTACATCACAATCTACTCTAAAGCTCACCAAGGTTAACGTCTCTTATTAACAAATATTATCTAGGAAAGATTCTGTTGCTTGGAAAATAAGATTCATTTTTGTCTCCAATTTTCATTTGTTCTTTCTCAAATTCTCATTATATGGCACATATGTATTTGTATGTGTATGTATAACTTACACAATCAAATTATACTATATACATTAAAAATAATTAACATAGGGGAATTCACATGTCTTAGAGAGAAGATGATATGAATAAAGGGTTGGGGGTTGTATAACTTAGTGGTAGAGTGTCTGCTTATCATTCATGAAGGTCTATGTTCTATACTCATAATCATAAAAGGAGCTGGGGAGATGGCTCATCAATTAAAGGCACTTTTTTGCAAGCTTACCAGCTCAAGTTCAATTCCTTCATACCCACATGAAACCAAAGGCAAAGTGGCCCATGTCTCTGTAATCCCAACCCTCCTGCAGCAATGGGAGGTGGTGGCAGGAGAATCGAGAAGCTCATGTGCCAGCTAGACTGGCACACATCCAGCAGGAAAAAAAAAATCAAGGTAGAGAAGACAAACACCCCGAAGTTGTGCTCAGACCTCCACATAAGCTTGGTGGTCTACACACACACACACACACACACACACACACACACACACACACACACACGCTAAAAATATTTACATGATTGAAAATGTAGGAAAATTGCTACGATACAAGTTCATTATTATTGTGTGGTCATGTTTAACATCCTTTTCTTTTCATTGAAAGGCAAAGAAAAATGTTCGTTGTTTAGTAATTCTGGCACAGCCTTGCCTCTTTTACTATGTTGGTAAGCCATCGTTTGTAACTGCAGGAACAGAACAGCAGCGGTGATTGTTGCCGCTGTCTATAAAGCATGTTAAGAGATGCCATTGCAATTATGGAGTGAACTTTATGGATTAAAACCACACCTCGCAGAGCAAAAAAATGCATTGTCAGCAGAGAAAATGGGGAGGCATTTGCATGGTTATTTAGTATTTAATTATGTAACCAGTTACATAATTAACCTGGATTACTAGATTAACATCTAACTACAGCAACAAAGGATCCACCAATACTTTAAAAGTTATTTCACCACACTATGTTTTAATTTTTATTTGGATGAGTGAAACATGTTTATGTAATTTTTTTCCATAAGAGTTTTTCTTTTTTTCTGGAACTGCCTGCCATATGATCCAGCCATCTCACTCCTGGGCTTCTACCCAAAGAACTTTATATATAGTCTTACTACAAGGTACTTGCACACTGATAACCATTACTGCTCTACTCATAATAGCTAGGAAATGGAACCAGCCTAGATTCTCATCAGCTGATGAATGGATAATAAAAATGAGGTACATATATACAGTAGAATTTTATTTAACTGTAAAGGAAAAGGCAATTATGAAATTTATCAGTAAAATGGATGGAGCTGGGAAATCTCTTGAATGAGGTAATTTGTCAAAAAGATATGTTCTTTCTTGTATGCAATTCCTAGCTTCAAATTTTCAGACCATCAATATAACTTGGTGTGTCTGCGGAGACCAGAAAACTAGGAAAGGACTATGAAAAAAGTGAAGATGTGGTATACTGGGGCTGGAAAAGGTTAAGTAGGGATAAGGGAGAGAAAAGAGAGTGAGTGATAACCAAAACTTAGAAAAAGCCATAAGAAAATCAAATCTACATAATCCTTTCCAGGGTTCAGAAAACTGTGGAAGAGAGGTCAGAAGGACTATACAAACTGAAGGATGAGGAGGAGTGCTGTGGTATGTCACCTATATAAGATAGAACAACTGTACCCATGAACTCACATGAACTCACCTACAGCAGCTGTAGGCACCTGCACACTATAGATCCAACCATTTCCTTAAGACAGGGAGGAGCTTGGGAGCACATTCCCATGGCTGATGGACTAATGACAGTTCATAGTTGCTGGGGGAGGATGAATCATTCTCTTCTGTGTTGTGGCCACAGAAAGTGAGTGGCAAGGACTACAGTGGGGTTGAGGAGGACAAGGGAGGGTAACGTGGGGTACACATGATCAACCTGCAATATATATGTATGAAAATGTTTAAAAAATGTAAAAAAAAAGATATTTCTCCATGCCTATGTGTAAGAATATCTTTATGTTGTGTCTAGATATCACAAACAATTTGGTGGGGAATAAAATTAAGGATACATTTCACTCAAAATGCTCTTGATATGATTCTTCCCCAAACATTTAGCATTGCCGAGAAGTCTGAATCATAAAGTCTCTTTATTTGCTTATAATGAAAATAAAGATTTTTCCTTTTATAGGTGCTTACAAGACTGTCTCACAGTTCCTTATAATTAAAAACTATTTTTAAAAGATTCTAGAAGTGGTTCAAAATGTGATAGTTACTCTTGATTGCCAGTGTGGTTGTATAAAGACCCTCCTAGGAGGAGGTGTCAGTGAGGGTGTTTTAGACACTTTAATCATGAAGGTATTGGCCTAATCAATGGATTAATTAATCCATTGATGGATTCATAATATGCTGACATTATTGGGAGGTGTGGAAACGCAGGAGGGGGGATCTGGGAAGAAGTAGATCACCGGGAATGTGTCCTTGTGGTGATATTGTACTGGTCCCTTCCTGTATTCCCTCTTTCTCTGCTTCCTGTTCATTAAGAAACAGGCATCAGTCTCTGTCACACACACTCCTACAACATGAAGTTCTGCCCATGTGTAAGGGACCACATATCCATGGATTGAACTTTCTAAAACCATCTGCCAAAATCAATTGTTCCTCCATTAAGTTGTTTTGTCAGACATTTTGGCTACAGCGATGCAAAAGTAATGAGCACATAAACTATTGATTTTGCCTGAATCCTTCTTCCTCCAGTTTATTATCAGTTATGTAACATGTTCTTTAATTATGGCTTTAATTTCCACTATTTGTCCTAATAGTTTCTTTAGGAAGACCAAAGTCGCTCTCCTCATCATTTCCCACAGAGTTTTTGTTTTTGTTCTTTCCTTTTACTTTATAGGAAGAAGTGTGTCTCAAACTTGTCTTAGTAATGTAATAGAGCAAGGCTAGTGCTGTTTTTTACTGGTACAGTGTGATTTCTCCCAATATGTTACTTTGATATATTATTAGGTAAAAAGGTTGAAAGACTTAATGGTCATCACATATATTCTATAATTATCAATAATTTTCTATGATCAATTTGTGTATACATATTGTATATGTATAAATATATACATCTTATCTCTCTATCTATCTATCTATCTATCTATCTATCTATCTATCTATCTATCTATCTATCTGTCATCTGAATGCTATAAGCAGGTATTGGAGGTCTGGAGAACATCTACAGGGATTTCCAAGTTCATGTGTTCTGAAACAAGGAATTGACCCAGAGATGTAGTAAAAACAGAGATAATTTATTAAGCAAATGAACACTTAGGCTAGATAGCTGGGAAAGAGAAGCTCTATGGTGCTTAAGGGACATGAAAATTGGGACCTTATATAGGTCATTTACATAGACCCACACTTCATTCGCATCCCATGAATATTCTATCTTTTTCATATAGGTCTTGGTTAGGAGTCTCCAGTCTATTCCTCTGTCATTGGTTTCTTTCATATGCTCATTTTACTGCCTTACTCTCTGCTTCATTCTGCTGTTATAACTCCCCCTGAGAACCTTGGTCCCAGAATGTGGCAAAATACAAAAGAATAATTTTAAGAAGAAATTCAATGGTGGAATATTATATTAAGAGGAAAATGATGTAGAGTTGCAATCACTGAATATCAAAAAATAAAGAAAACAAAAATAGGAAGTAAAATTACATTTATGGACAGATTTGTAAATAGTAGTAGTAGTTTGAAGGTATAAGAGGTCTTGTCTTTAGGATGGTCTTGAGCCTGTGGAGACTCAAAAGGGTAAAGGTTTTATTTTAGAGAATAAGTTTTTGAGCTCCTTTTAAAAATTTATTTATTTATTTGCAAGCAGCTCACCTGCTACAGATCCACAGTGGTTTCTATACAAGTTCATTTAATAAGGAGTCTGGGTTATCAAAAAGGCAAAGAAAGAGTCACTATTGGAAAGAAAATTAGCATTGTTATCTGTGATGCTGAGTCACCCGAAGCATCTTGGTGGCCACCTGTAGTAACTTGAGTGGATCATTTATCATGCAACATTTGGCAGGCAGAATCAGCCCTGGAGGGCCCATCCTTTCATCAGAGTGGGACATCATGCCTTCCAGTGATTGTCCTTGTTGCAGAAGGGACAGAGCCCAATTTGTTTAGAACCCTTCTGGTGGCCGTTTTATTATTATTGTTATTACTATTATTATTATTATTATTATTATTATTTTCAGGGTCCTGGTTTCCCACAGCTGTGGCGAGCGCAACCCCTTATTGTTTTTATTTTTAAAAATTTATTTATTGTTAATAATTAAACACCCATTATGAACAAGTCTTGTGTTGGTACCCCATTTCCCTCCTCCCCGGCCCCAACCCACTAAGGGCCCTCCTCAGTGGGATTGCTGGAACGGTCCATGTGGTGGGTGTTATAAATTTCATGAGCTGTAGCCCAGTGTGTGTGTGTGTGTGTGTGTGTGTGTGTGTGTGTGTGTGTGTGTGTGTGTTGTTGTTGTTGTTGTTGTTGAGGGGAGCAATGTCTCTAGATACTCTCCCCACCATGGCTCTTACAATCTTTCCACCCCCTCTTCCACAAATTTCCAAGCCTTAGAAAGGTAAGGCCTTCCCTTACTCTTGCCTAATGGCTGGGGTGAGGGGGGGGGTCAAGATCTTCCCACATGAACCTTTTTCCTCATGATGGGAGCCCTCTGTTATCTTTTCTTCTTTTGCTTGTTTGGCTGAACAGCATAGATTTTGTTAAACCCTCTCACACGTGTTCTCCCCACACTGGCAGCTGGAGATTTCTGTAATTTCCCATTCTCTTTTAAATAAAGTCTCCCACCATAATAGTCTATACTTTGAATTCTTTAACTTTAGAGGCAAGAATTCGGATGCTCCTTAAGTTCTGAGGTGCATTGAAATTTGCTGGATATTATCTAAATTCTAATCCCCAATCCCCCTGCTACAATTTGAGTGGGTGTGGCCTTTCTGTAGGCCTATGGTTAGTGGGACTTCCCCTTGGAGATCAGGTTCTAGGTCTCCATATGAAGTTGCCTTGAATCCCAGTACCAGTTAAGGGCGTTTTGTCACTGATTGGATCTCTTAGCCAATTAGCTGTTGATTACCCACCTAGGTTGAGCCTCCATACTGCACAGATGGGCACTTCTCGTCTTGCACGTCTGTGCCGTATAGCAGTGTGTTCTGCATTCTCAGGCCATCGGTCAGTGTTGTATAAGGATGTCCCCTGCTTTCTCAGAATATTGCTGGTCTGCTTCCCCTGGAAGCTCATGTAACTCCTTCCAGCATTACATAGGCTAACCTTCTGGGAGCTGGTTTCCTTTCCTGATTCAGCATGGACTCTTGACAGAAGTCTGTGGAATCTTCAGCAATAGGGTCTATCTTTTGCCTGAGGTGGGTAGTCAAGAGCTTTGACAAAAGCTTATCTTTCTTGGGGGACCTTGTAGGTCACTTTGATCTCATTATCCCTTTAGAGTCTTCTCTTTGGGCCGAGGTTTCTCTGAAGCAGTAGGTTGTTACCTGTCTGGGAAATACTTTATTTTCAAGGTTGAAGTTATCTATGTTCTAATGTCTTTTTTTAAAAAAAATATTTTATTTATTCATTTTCAAGCAGAGAGAGAGAGAGAGAGAGAGAGAGAGAGAGAGAGAGAGAGAGAGAGAGAGAGAGAGGAGAGAGAGAGAGAGAGAGAGAGAGAGAGAGAGCACCAGGGCCACCACCTTGTGGTTCTGGCATATGTGGGTCCTGGGGAATTGAACCCGGGGCCTTAGGCACTGGAGGCGAGTGCCTTAACCGCTGAGCCATCTCTCCAGCCCTGTTCTAATGTCTTGTTCTTATTTTCTCGTAGTTTTTTGGACTGTCTCTATCTTATCTCTGTTGTTTTGAACCCCAAAGCCAAATTTAAAAGTTAACTTGTCCTGGTTCCCCTTGCCTCTTATGGCTTCCACCTAATACTTGGAACAATAGGTATCTAGCAATATATGACCATAGGGAAAAAATTAATTAGCTTTAATTATAGTAAACAATAACATACATGCCAGTTAGGTTTTGTCTCTCATAACTCTTCTTGTAACTTTTTCTGACCTTCTGTGACATGTGTAAGCTATCCAGTCTTGTCCTCGCCTCTTTCTATTTTGAAATACCCCTTTATGATACAGCTATCATCTAAAACCCTTTCTTTTTTAACTTCTTATTGATAACTTCCATAATCAGAGATCATATGCCATTATGATTCCCTTCCCCTCTCAATCAGTCTCTGATTTATTTCACTGTCATCATCTTTTCCTCCCATAAAGTGTAGGTATTGTCAGGCACTGGGAAGCCATCAATATCAAGGCCATTCTGTGTCTGGAAGTTTGCGTTGTAAGCAGTTCTATGCTCCCTTTGGCTCTTAAAATATTTCCACCACCTCTTCCACAATGGACCCTGAGCCTCAAGAAGTGTGATAGAAATGTCCCAGTGCTGAACACTCCAGTGTTGTTTTTTTCTTAGCACTATGGTGTCTTTTTTTATTTAATTTTTTTTACTAAAAAAGATATTTTATACCAATATCTATGTTAACACTCTAAAGAGGGACCTGAGGCCATTGGACCTCTCTACTTATTACTCCCAACATGGCCACAGTGATTTTTTTCCTCTGTCTCCTGCCATTTCTGTCTTTTTAATTGGAATATTGGGACTGATAATCAAGCTTAACCTGCAGGGGCTGTGGGAGCCAACAGATTTTTGTTTTAAAGTTCTAGTTACATTATGAAGCAAAAGGAATGTGGATTGATTTGGTAGTTTTCTTTCTAATTACTTACTGATAGGCCAATTTAGTACCATGTTAGCAACATCTTAACCTGAACACATATAGACAGTACATATGTACACATAGCCATTCATAAAGTTGGGTTAATAATATACAATAAACAAGATTTTGTAGCTTTTATTTAGATTGGTCATTTGTTAGTTTGTCAAGATGGACTGTTGATGCATCTTTTCCATAGCACTAAACAATCCTGAATCCAAAATTTGTACTTTCAAACATGTGACTCACTATAAATAAAGTAGAAGATTTCGATCTCAGAAAAACAGAGCCTCACCTTGTCATTGATAAGGCTCTAAGGGGAAGTAGGCATCAGCAGCTTGGTTTCAAAATGACCATTTTCCCCTTTAGTTATAAATTGGACCAAGAACCTTGAAAACCCTGTTTTTTGAAAAAGATGAGCACAGGCAGATGGGCAATGGCTCTCATATCTTACTGTCATCATTTCAAGTTAAAAATTATCCTAAAATGCAAGATACCAGCTATTTCTCTTTGTGACTTCACATAATAGTATCACCTCTTTTCTGTTACATACAGAACGCGCTTACCCAGGTTCTTAATGTGACTGCTTGTTGGAATTGTATCTCCTGTGATTTTCATTGGGAAAAGGCAATAAGAAAATTTAATCTAGAAATCTTTTAAACATATTTTATTTGTTTATTTGAGATAGACAGAGACAGATGGAGAGAGAGAGAGAGAGAGAGAGAGAGAGAGAGAGAGAGAGAGAGAGGCCTCCTGCAACTATAACAACAGACTGCTATTGCAGTGTTAAGTAGGCTGCATGCAGAGCACACTTCATGGTCCCCTCAGCAGCCTGGCCACCATCATGGCAGGGTCAAGGTGAGGGTCCAGTTGAACCTTCAGTTTCACACATACCACCCAGCCAAGAGCTGCCATCAGGGCTCCCATGTGGTAGCTCCCACTTTATTTTCTTTAGCTGGAGACTCTCTCTCTGAACATGGACTGATTTCTTTTTGTCAGTTAGACTGATTGACCAGAGAGCCCTAGCAATCCCCCTGTCCCTGCCCTGCTCAGTGCTGGGGTGACAGGCAACCATAGCTAGGCCCAGCTTTTTACATGGTGCTAGGGTGGGGGGATCAAACTCAGGTTTGATGCAGCAAGTACTTTTACCTATGAACCATCTCCCAAACCACCTCTTCACTTTGAAAAAACCCAATGTTACAGGGATTTGTTTTTGTTCCAGAGAATTAGATCTGAGTGGTATCTCTGACCCTGGATATAAACATGACTTTCTGAACTGCCAGGAAGGTTATAAGATTATGATCTAACAGGAAACTTTTTGGAAAAAAATAAAACAAAACAAAGGCATACTATTGTACCTTCTCCTAAAACTTAATCCAATTGTCTTGTCAATCACCTGGACAGTCAAATGCCCTCCATGCCAAAGAAGGCTGTCTAGAAACTTAAGAAAATATGACAAAGTCTACTTCAGTATGTAGGTCAACCCAATGGCCCCTTTGGTCATTTCCCATTTTCACCCTTGAGAGTGTCTGTTCTGTAATAACTTGTGTCTGTTTTCCTACACTACACTCTGTGACTGGTCTGAACTCATTGTAGGAAGATCACAAGGTCTGGGGAGCTGAGGGGAGGCCAGAGTGAGATCCTGGTAATGACACAAATATTTCCCAGTGATACTCTCTGGATGTTCTCTGCATTAACCCATGTTTCATTATTAGGAATACTAATTTGATTGTGTGGATAGTTTGTAATAATTGAGGTCTCTCTTGTAACAGCCTGTTCCCTCCCTAAGATTTACAGGTGATCTTTGGCACTAATATAAGTTTTAAGTTTGTGCTTGTCTACTATGTTTTAATCTTTTCCTCTGCTGTCTTTCCACAGGGATCATTTTTCCTTTTGCTCTGTGTTAGGCACACCTCTTGTTGCATCCTTTGGAGAATTCCAAGTCCTGTTTTCAGTTTTTCCTTTTGTTTCTGTAGAAAATCACTTCCAGAGATCTGGATATTCTCTATGCCTTCAGGACACAGGCCCATATTGCACAGAGCATGCCCACATGGGGCCCGTCGTGAGTTGTGGATTGCTTCCCTCACACCTGGAATGGTGGGTGTGTGGTTCTCAATGGCTACTACTTCTTTGCTCCCTTAACAGACTGCCAAATTCTCTTTTCAGATATATCTCTGGACAACAAGTCAGGAAGCAGAGCCCGCAGCCAGCCCCCATCGAGTTCTCCTCTCTTCTCTGTTCTGGGCTGACATGGTCTCTTCTCCGGCATCCCTGCCTGGTCCTCTGAACTGCCATCAGGAGAGCTGCCCAGGATCAGGGCACCTCCTGAAAGTGTTGTCACTTTCCTTACCTCTCACTGCCCACCTCAGGAGTTCTGGAAATATCTGAATAGAGAGATACGTGCTAACAAGGGACAGGTGGATGGGGTGAGGTGGGAGAAGGAACAGAGCTCACAGATAGCGGCTCTGCTCTCCTATTTCCCAGTGTTCTGGTCGATACAGATTCTGTGGTTTGTAATCAAGGTCAGGCAATGGGAGAGGAACAAGGCTCCTTCTCCCACTTCTGCTGAGGTAGGCAGCCTCACCCCTGCCTCTGAGTGGCCTTCTCAACCCGCTTCTATAAACGTTGATTTGGTGAGTGCCCAGCCCCTCCCATCTTTAGTGGCGTTATGGTGAGAAGTTGAGAACATTACATCAACACCTGGCATTCCCCCAGGCTACCCTGGCCATGGAGACACTTGGGAGCCCAGCTCTATTCCTTATCCATTTTATTTCTATTTCATTTGGGCCCTTTCTAGGCTAACATCACTGCTGGGTCAGTGTTAGCTTTGGCTACGAGTTGGCCCCCTGAGGGAGGGATGCCTGTCATTTCTGTAGGCATTTATGGGACAAGAAAGAGTAAATGACTAATGGAACTTTAGACAGAATGGGTTCCTACACTCCAGGGATACTCACCACGTGACCAGTCTGCAGTGTCCCCCTCAGTTAACACTTGTATTAGGTACCCCCATACCTGTTCACATGCCTGGTAATACCCTCCCCAGGTACATGGTTGTAAGGTCAGGCAAGTCTCAGTTCCTTAAAGCTTTGGTTTAGCTGTCTATAAAGTTGAATAAAATGCCTCCCTTCCAAGTGCTATATGGCATTAAACAAATTAACACACATGGAGTACGTTCTACCCAGTTCCTGGCACATTCTAGGCACTTGGTAATATTTTAATCTAAATCTAATATACCTATTAATTTATAATCCGTCCTGAAATTAGCTACATAAACTAGCCCTCACTTGTTTTATTTATCTTTCCCCTCTTCTCCACATTTATTGACCCCATATTCTTTTACTTTCTCACTGTTTTATTGTTATTTCAGATACTCTGCATGGCTGGCCTGAAATAGCCTATCTTTTCTGGCTCCCACAGACCATTTGACATTCAGAACAATTTTGGGTATACTAAAATCCTAGTCTTCTTGTATTTTCTGCTCCTGTTTTCCTTGTCAGCCATCTTCTCTTTCATCCTCATTCATTCATTCATTTGGTCATTCATTGACTCAGCAATGCAGACATTTATTTTTGGTAGCTTTGTAAATATTAATGAACAAGTGTGTGTGTGTGTGTGTGTGTGTGTGTGTGTGTGTGTGTGTGCACGCACATATGCATGTAATCACAACCACCTCCTTATAGAGCCATGGATAAGGAGGGAAGGGAAAAGCATCAATAGACACTCTTACATGGAAACAACGAACAATTATATATTGAAAAATACGCTTTGTTTTGAGACAGAATCTCATCGGGTAGGTCAGATTGGTCTCAAAGTCACAGTGGTCCTCCTGTCTCATATATAATCCTAAGTATCAGGATTATAGACATGCATTACCATATCTGGCCCAAATCCCAGTTCCGTTATAGTAAAGAATGCTCACAGTTACTTCTCATTGTGTTCAGGAAATTCCCACTCAACTTCTAACTCTTTGTCTGGGCTACATAGAGGTCAGAGGTGGCAAGGATGGTAGGCCACTGTCTAGTGGAAGCAGAGAGAGGCCAGACTATAGCTTCCTTGGGAGCCATGAACCAATGTGGCAAATAACCACAGAAAGAGGAGAGAGTTAAGAAGTGAAAATCTTCTAAGCTGTGATAGCTTGGGTATAGAGATGTTGGAAGAACAGTGGCAGAAGACATGAGAAAATTCCCTGGAGGGGGCTACCCAGCACTGGATGAAGAAGAAACCCAAAGATTTTCTGTCAATAGTCCACGGTTCAGCTGCTGATGGAGCTCATTCTGGTGGTGGAATGAAGGGGATGACAAATCAGTCAGGACCTAGGTTACCTTAGGTGTCAGGTGACTTCAAGACACGCGATCTGAAGATATGGGGGCCTCAGGAAATGTGGTGGTTTGAATGTGCAAAGTCTCCCCTTAGCCTCATGTGTTATGGAAAGTTGGTTCCCAGCTGGTGGCAATTTGAGAAGGTTGTGGAATGTTTGGGAGGTGGAATGATTTGTTCACAGCTGTACAAAATAACAACATGTGCAGCATATGCAGCAAGAAGGTGCATCCAGCAGAACCTGTGGAGGCAGAAACCTGTAACCCTAGCACCGGGGAGGTAGATACAGAAAGAGCAGTTCAAGGCCAGCCTAGGCTACATAAGACCTTGTCTGAAAACACACACCACACACACACACACACACACACACACACACAGAGAGAGAGAGAGAGAGAGAGAGAGAGAGAGAGAGAGAGGAAGGAAGGAAGGAGAGGGAGAGAGAAAGAGAGAGGGGGGAAAGGAGGCAGAAAGAAAGAAAGAGAAGGAGGAGAGAGAGGGAGAGAAAGAGAAGGGAAAGAGAGAGAGAAGGAGGGAAGAGAGGAGAAATAGGTGATTATCAGGCAACCTACCTACTGGCGTGGTAGTTTGAATCAGATGTCCCTCATAACCATGTGTGTTTTGAATGTTTGGTCTCCAGCTGGTGGCAGTTTGGGAGGTGGGCCTTGCTGGACAAAATGTATTTCTGGGGGGGGGTGGAATTTGGGGTTTTATAGCCAGTAATAAGAAGTGTTCCTTCCCAGCATGGGAGAGAGATAATCTTACTGGATAGAAGACAGTCATGGAGTTGTGTTTCTCACAAGAGCCAGAGAGGAGAAGGAAAGCCTTCTCCACGGGCCCAGATAAGGTATTTTAGCGTCCCACTTCAGGACGCAATAGGCACACCTATGCCTGGGCTCAGAGGAGGAACCCACTCACCACTGGGCAGGTGCTAGAGAGATGCGATTGGGTGAGTTGAGTCCTGTGACTGAAGCTGGTGGGCAAGCTGAGATATAGGCTGGGTGACCTGAGAATATAGGTATGGCAAAGGTGTGATAAAGCTTGGAAGTGGGCCCTCTCTGTCTGGCTACCTCTACTAAAAAAAGCTGTCTACCAGTCATAGTCAGCCACACGCTGCTGGGATGAATCTTCAAACCAGGCACAATTTGGGGGAGGAAAGTATTTATTGAAACTACAGATTGAGGGGAAGTTCTATAACAGCGAAAGAGGCTGGCCTCTTTCACAGGTCCGAGCAGAAAGAAAAATCCATCACCTACACCACACACACAGAAGAGGGAACAGGAAAGAGGGGCAAAGGAAATTTCTTCTCCTTTATAGAGGCTTAGGGTGGAGTCTTACAACCCTTCCCCAGACTTAAAGGCTGCCTGAGCCTCTGGAATTTCCTTCCTGTACAGACCACAGAGGAAAGGATGTTTATTTCCAACTCCTTTGAGCTTCCTTACATCTTGCCCCTTGCTGAGAGGCTGCCTTCCTGTAAACATCCTCAGAGACCCACCCAAGATTATTTGAAAGGTCAAGTTGACAACAAAATTTAACCATCATACTCCCTAACCTAGCCTCTCACACGTCCCTGGAGTATGGTGCAGGCAGCTTGGTTTGCACACTTCCAGAAACTTTCACTACCTATAGCCTATAAGGTAGCGATAGATTTATCAAGATACAAAGATCATAAGCCTCAAAGGGAAAAGTTATAAAGGATTTACATACATTCAAGCAGGTGGATACTGTTTTCGAATATGTCTGCTTCGTCATAAATAAGAAAAGCCTCAGCTAAGACTGGGAGACTGTATTCATAATATGCACTGCCAGGAGAAGTTTGGCATTCAGAATATATAATGCCACAGGATAGAGAGCAGCAGCACACTAGAAAGATGGGCCAAGGTTATGAATAAACATCTCTCTGGAGAGAGCTTCAGGGGCCAATGACATTGTGAAAACTAGCTCAGCTGCAGCAGGCATCAGAGGAGTGAGACAAAACCCAGTGAGAAGCCAAATGTTCCTTCCTTGGTCCCGTTTTCTCCAGGAAGGGGAATTTCCTTTAAATATGTATGACTTCTTTCTTGCCCTTTCTGCTTGCTCCCCGTGGAGATAGAATGGGGAGCGATTGGCTCATGTTTTTCTCCAGTGTGAAACTCAACTACAAAAGATCCTGAACACAGGCGTGTGGTCTGCTCACTTCCCCTCTGCCTGGGCCCACTTGAGAAGCAGCTCAGAGAAGTGTGACTATGGAAGGTTCAGTCTCCCCTGAGCAGGCTGCTCCCAGGTCTCTATCTGCAAGTCCTTTGTCTCATTTCCCAACTGGCTCATAACTTGGACAAGAAGCCATAGTGGTTACTCTCCCCAGAGCTTACCCACTGATGGCAAGAATGGGAAAAAGAATCAAACAATGTCTAGTGTTCTCAGTAAAGGGGAGCAACCAGACTTCCTATGTGCTGTTAAAGAGAGAGAGGAGAGAGTAAATTGCCTCATTGTTGTAGACAGTAACTGAGCAATGGAACCTGAAAATGTGGATTCCTTGGGTTCCAGAAATCCCTTTTTAGGAGATCCCCTCACCCACATGAACATTCATGTTCATTCAGCATCACCTTTAAAAATGAGGAGCTGAAAACAGATATCCTCCAAAGTCAAAAGAAAGAATTTCTATTTTCATACAGTGGAGTGCTACATAGCCACATTTATCAATATGGTTTTAAAAAATATTGTGTGGTTAAACATAAGTTGCCAAAGGAAGCATGTTGTGGAGATATCATTTAAATAAAAGTTGAAAATCAGACTGAATACTCATGTGTATGTATGTATGTATGTATGTATCCAGAAATGCTCTGTGCTATCTATATGGAATACTCATGTGTATGTATGTATGCATAGATGCTGTGTGCTATCTATATGGTAATAAATAGTGTCACAGTCCCATCCAAACCCCATGGGGACCAGGTGTACTTTGATATTCTGAATTGCTCAGGTTTTAGTGACATCAAGGTTTATTTATGATAGGCATATCTCTCAGGGTATGGGGGAGCAAGCCATGTTCAAATATATTGACATTTCCAAGTGAAATATAGTTACATAAAGTGCAATGTATAGTCTGTAATAACTTTACCTCAGTTCAGGATTTGCCATCAGGTATGTCTGTTACACCTTTACAGAATGAACGATAATGAAAAAAAACCCCACCTGTTTCTGGGAATCTTCTGGATTTCAGAATTATGTATAGGAGGAGACTATGTAGGCAAGCTTAAAAGCATGCACAGGGGCTGGGATGTAGCTCAATGGTAGAACATTTGTCTAGCATGAGCAAGGTCCTAGATTTGATTCTGAGCAAAATAAATAAATAAATAATAAATGAGCAGGAGTAAGAAACACACCCAAATTTGGAGTATGATATCTTTCAAGGAGGGAAGTAAAGAGGAGGAATTGGTTAGGGATTTCAATTATATTTGTAATATCTTCTTATTTTTAAAGGGAGCACATATGGTGAGATGCTGAGATTTGATAAAGCTTAGTGGTGTGTACACGAGTATATTATTCTTTACAAAGTGCTGTATGATTTTTAAATGTGTCTTAATAAGTATTGAACCTTCATATTCTCCACCCCAGAGAGATGAAATGAATTTCCAATCTCTCAGCCAGTTGGTGATGGAGCGAGAATTTGAATTCCATTTTTTAACCTTACTCACTAAAGAATTGAGATATTAACTGCTTGTAAATGAAGAGCTATGAATCAATGATGAAAGATCAGCTGTTTCTCTACCGTATAAATAACATGACAAGATTTAGACTACAGCAGAGCCCAGAGCTACCAAGGAAGCGTGCCCCTCCCCCTAGCCATCAAGGATGTGTGTCCCCCCCCCAATACCTAGTGGCAGCCTTTTGTCCCCATTTGGATGTATTGAAGCCACCTCACTTGATTCCTCTGAGCTTCAATTAAATTCACTCTTTAATTTTGTTTTCTGAGAAGGTCAGTCTCTTGCTGACTTTCCTGACCTGTGGGGATTCCCCTAAGCTTCTTTCCTCCACCCTCCATCACTGCTCTTCCAAGCAGAGAGCTGTGAGGAAAGCCATGCAATGGGGAGAGGTCCTTTACTACACCCCACCAATTGTATACAGATGATAGCAGGAAAATAAACCTTGATGGCAGAAAACACAAGAGATACTGGAAGTGAGGCTATGTTCCTGGCACTGTGTGTACACAGATAGGTGCCATCAGCCCACTGCTCCTGTGACCAGATATCCTTATGGATGGGAACGAGGGGACTTGTGTCTAGTAAAGAGCAGAAAGAACAGAGCTAGGGTCTCCAATAGCCTCAGGACCATGGCTTTCTGGTGACTTCATACCAGCAGCTGAAGGTAGAGGAGGTGGTTGGAGAGAAGTCTGAGCTTTTCCATGGCAGAGGGCCCAGGTCTTTGTACCAAGCTCCAACCTTTGTGGGCAACTTTTCTGCTCCAGTGTCATCAAGCTGAAGCAGGTCCTCCCTAGGAGCATGAGAAAATGAGACGAGAAGACTCTATGAGCCTCTTGTAGAAGATAAAATAATCGAAAGGAAGTAAGAGTTTCGAAAGGATTGAGACATAACTGAAAATTTCCCCTGTGCTGGATAATGAATGAAGAAGTGCAAGATGAACTTTGAAAGACAGTGGTTTCAATAAATTGGGAGGGGTATTTTACCCCCCCCCACACACACACACAATACAAGAATCTCAGAGCTAGACCCACGAGGATATGGCGGCTCAAAGACTTGAAGATGTCAGGGCTAAGCCTCAGCTAGGTCTTGGCATTGTTCCAGAACCAGATTCCAAGATAGACTTATCATCACTTTCAGGCAGGGATAGGAAGGGTCAAGGTCAGAAGGAGGCTCACAGTCAAATTCCCTCGACCTTTTCTACTTCCATACAGTTGGCCAAAATAGACATTTGTCTATCCTGCCTTTAAGGAGACCTGGGAAACCCTAGAAGTTATTGTCACTTTTCAGGTAAGCTTTCCAATGGAATTGGACTTTGGTTAATTGTAGTAGTTACCTTCTTGTTGCTGGGACAAAACAACCGACCACAAGCAGGTTAAGGAAGGAAAGGGAATATTTTGACTTAGAGTTTCAAGATGAAGGTCCTTCGTGGTGGGGAAAGCATGACAAGAACAGCCAGCAAGGTCTCACATTTTGTCACACCGGCTGGAAGGAAGCAGCAAGAGTGAGCCGGGCTAGCACTAGCCAGGGTGGCTTGGGTTATAACACCCCAATGCCCACCCCAAGCGACACACCTCCTCTAGTAATGCTCCACTCCCCGAAGACTCCACAACTTTCCCAAATTGCCACCTGCTGGGGACCAATATTCAAGACACATGAACCTATGGGAGACACTTCATTCAAACTACTGCATTAATAAAGAAGAAAGGGAGTGTGTTATTATTACTTTGATTGCTGTGATCAATGCCTGAGACAAACAACTTAAGGTAGAAAATATTTATTTATCTCTTGGCTTCAGAGCTTTTACTCCATCATGGTGGGGTTGTCCTGGTAGAGTAAAGCAGGTCACACCTTGGAAGATTAGAAGCAGGGTGAGATCATATGCCTCTAAGGTAACAGATATTTTGGCATCACTTACCTTGAACCCCTGTGTTGAAATGCCATATTGTACCCCATAAAAATACTTTAGTCCCAGCACTTGGGAGGCAGAGAAAGGAGGATTGTCATGAGTTTGAGGCCACCCTGAGAATGTAGTGAATTCCAGGTCAGCCTGGGCTATGGCGAGACCCTACCTAAAAATAAAATACAGTATATCAATTAACAATATATATATATATTAATTAAGATTTTAATACAAAATGGAATATGCAGTGTATCCCTCCTCTCAGAGTCATTTTCATCTCTGTTCTTGAGGACTGTGAGTGGAAAAATGCACATCTGTTTGTGTCCTTCCCCTGTGACACAGTTTCACATGTGAGCAAGGTGTCTTCCTGAGCTCTGTGCATTGTTCTGTGAGTTCTCAAGCCTGGAGTGTTGGTGGATTCCCTTGAGTCTGCAGCTAGTTGATGTGACGTGACAGTGGCCCTGAGACCTCTCATCTTATGGTGGCGTTTGAATCGAGGGAAGTCTGGGGACTGTCCCCAGCCTTTTGCACTTTTGTCAAACTCATTGCAAGTGGATGAACAAATGCTGGTACATAAAATGGAATATTACTTAGAGATTTAAAAAGAAACAAGTTACTGATGCATGTGACACACAGATGAATCTCAAACACTGTGTGCTGAGGGAGAGTGCTTTTTAATGTAGCAATTCTGCAACACATGACTGGGTCCCCCATGGGCTTATTGCATAAGAAATGATGTGTTTCCACAAGAAAAGGGAATTACCATGGCCTGTAGATGAGAGGTGCATCAGTGGGAAGGGGAACTTGGGCAGGACCTGGAGGGTGGAGATATGATAATGGAAAAAATGTTGTTCTCAGATAGACATAAAGTACCTTGGAATGCTTAACAGGACCATGAGCATTGAGGAGCTGGAGAAGACCCAGGCACAAAGGTAGACACCTGTTGGAAACCATTGGGTGTCTGGAGGCACTTTGTGAGGCATGCCAAGTCCCCAGTGTTTCCAGAGCTGGGAGCCTTGGCTCTATGATGAAGGCAGATTTGGATGAATTGGGTTCATACTACTAAACCATATTGAAGACATGGGAGACAAAAGTCCAGTGGCTTTCTAATGTAGAATAACTGAGGTGGTTAGGGGAAAAACAAAGCTAAGTTGCTCTAAATATAGCAGTCAATATAAATTTTAATATACATTAAAGTATTTAAAAATTGACAGTAATTCAATAAAAATAAATTTATATTAAACACACAAGCACATAAATCCAAATGAAACAAAACTTTCATAAAAATATTTCCTTATTATATGCAAAACAGTGTGTAATATTATTCTCATTCTGTTCTTTATGTGCTATTCTGTGCTATCCTATCTTATTGCACCTTATCCTAATATATTCCATTTGGTATTTCTTTCTAAAAACAATGCTGCAGGTCATTTACTTAGGTTTATTCCCTGGCCTATCATGACCCCATCCCATCACCTTAACAGACAAAGAGAAGCTGCCATTTCTGCAGAGTCCCAGGAGGAGCTATAGCTAGCTGCTCATTTGGCAGTGAACCTGTAATGGGGTGAGCTGGAGGTTAGAATTTAGATAACTCCCAGCAAAAAAATCCAATGCACCCCAAAGTTTAAGGAGTACCTGAGCTCTTGTCTACAAAGTTAAAGAATTAAAATCATAGACAACAAGATAGTAAGGTATAGTGGGAGACTTTATTATTTAAGGGAACATAGGGAGTTACAGAGTTTTCCAGCCACCAGTGTGGGGAGAAAGCGTGGAGAGTTTAACAGAACTTAAGTTGTTTATCTAAACAAGCAGTAGAAGAAAAAGTAACAGAGGGCTCCCATCATGAGGAGAGGTTCATGTGGGAAGAATCTGGAGCCTTCCCCCACCCCAGCCATTAGCTGGGGTGGGGGTAGGCCTTACCTTCCTAAGGCCAGGAGAGTCAGAGGTCCTTCTGCTAGTTTGCCATGTGGGGAGAGAGCTTTCTTCTAGGAAAGTTAATTTAAGTTTTCCCCAGGTGAGTCAGAGAGACAGCTGATTGGTTTATATCTGACCAATCAGTTTTAGCACCTAGGTTTTAGATCTAGACAGACACCTCCCACTCAAGGTGGGGGGCTGTCTCTGGAGCTGTATGACGGTCACAAACCTGGGCTTGAGGTGGGACAGAATTCGCAGGAACTGGCTTCTTTCTCAGGCTATGTGGTCTCAAACACTTCTCACCATGTCTGACCTTTGCTCTAGATTGAATGTTTGCATATCTCCAAATCCATGCACTGAAACCTCATCTCTTGTTGTAGTCAGCCTCATGCCTCTTGAATGAACCTCCAAACCAGGCACAGTTATGGGAGGAAGGGATTTATTGAAGTTATGGATCCGGGGGAATTCCATAATTGTTAAAGAAGCTGGTCCCCTTTCATCACAGGTCCAAGCAGAGAGAAAGAGAAGCCATCACCAACACCACACATACATACACATACCAGGAAAAAGGCAGGGGGTAAGGGAGAGAGAGATTTTCTTCCCCTTTATATAGCCTTAGGGCAGGGTCTTGTAACCCTTTTCCAGACTTCCCAAGTCTCTGGAATTTTCTTCCAGCACTGCCCTCCCAGGAAGGGATGCGTTTCTAGCTAACATGACTTCCTGAGTCCCCTGAGCCTCCTTTTTCTCTTCAATTCAGAGGAAATCTGCTACACAACACTCAAGATTACTGGGATTGTTAACAGGACAAGTTGACAACAAAACATCTCTGATGTAATTTTTTTGCATGTGTGTATGTCTGCTATGTGTGGTGATATGCAGTGTATGCACTGTGTGTGTGTGTGTGTGCGTGCGCGCGTGCGTGTGAAGATTGTGGGCCTCATGCACATGCTGAGGCCTGAGGAGAATGTGGAATGTCCTTTTCTATGGCCCCTCTGCATCTTTCTTCAAAATGCAATCTCTCTCTCCATCTGGAGCTGCAAATCCCCACTTGGACTGGAGTCACAGATGTGTAGGGCCACACCCATCTTTTTAGTTGGGTTCTGGGGAGTCAAACTTGGTATTCTCTGGCATTAGAAGCCCTCTCGTCAGCACTGAGCCATGTCCCCAGGCTGAGTGTGATGTTTTGGTGTGATATTTTGAAGAGGTGGGACATTGGGGAGGATTAGATTATACAGGTAAAACCCTCCATGAAGGAGATCACTGCCCAGATAAAAAGATGCTCTGCAGGGCTCCTTTCTATCTTCCATCATGTAAAATTAGAGAAAGCAGATGCTATGTAGGGGGCAGTGGGTCTTAACCAGACCCTGAGTGCCATATTGAACTTGTAGCTTCCAGAACTGTGAGAATAGATGTCAGTAGATTTAAGCCCACTGCTGGTTGTATTTTGTTACAGCAATGTAGATGGACTTCCCTACTCCTCAGAGGGGCTAAGATCAGGGTGGTCTGGCGCCTTCCATGGTCAGATGGTACATTTGGGAATATCTTGGGAACATCTATCAACTCTCTAAGGCTATAGCATCCTGGTTTGCCCCTGTCACACAGAAACTGGGCACTGTAACAAGCCATGGGGATGATAACAAGGGCAGGTTGGGCTGTGTGGTATGGACAGCTTTAAAAGTTCCAAACATCTGACCCACGTGGCTCTCTTTTTAGGATTCATGCTTTTTGTGTCTCCCCCAAATATCCCTAGCTGGAAACGATTATCCTTACCTATGGCTGGTTAGGGAGAGGCTTGGAGAAGTGAGGAACCTGCCTGTGGTTATAAGAAAGACATTGTCCTGGCCTGTCTAATCACCAAACCTGCTCTCCCCTCATTCATGTTCTTCTCATGCAACCTTTGGGCTCTAAATACCAGGTCCAGGCCATCTAAAGGTCCGTGTTAGCCATAGTCATTCCTGTGACATACATGCTGTGTCCTGTGAGTTTTCCCAAAGCTCTGTCATATGTGCAGGTCTTCCTCTGCCATTGGCAGCTTGCTTTCCAAAATTAGAATGATGGTGACTTCATATTTTGGAGCCCTCAGGGTTTCCAGTGAGTCTTTATGTCTTTACCAGTGAAGAGGGAGAGGTGGGATAACTCATACCAGATCATACACTAAAGAAAAGGCACAATTGGAGCTTGACGCTCTAGCCTTCGGCATTATCAACCACAGGGTTGGGGGATTTGAGGAACAAGAAATGGGGAAGAAGGAGAGAAAACAGATGGCCAAGACTCTGGACATTGCTGACTCTTCCCCAGGATGCCCAGAATAGAAGAGGAGCCCAGACAGGCAGACTAGCAGAGAATACCAGCCAAGCAGTGAGCACTACACAACCAGGGCCCCGGCTGCCAGAGGAAGGTCTCAGTGTGGAGTGGGGACATGGCAAAAAAGACATCTGTGAACAAGAGTCAAGATTTTTGTGGATTCTCCCAAATATTGGTAATTCCCCCCAGGTCCCAGCAAAGCTCCCAAATGCCAGGTTTAGCAGTGGGTTCTAACTCTGGGCAGGTGAGTTTTTCCTGCAGACTTTGTTTTGAATGTAGACAAGAGGATACAATTGAATAGCCAGTCTCAGGGGACCCGACAGCTCAGTGGACCAGGAGAGAATCTCCATCCACCCTGTCTGTCTCAGAGTGAATGGTGGGGTCGCTGGGAGCCTCAGGCCTGGGAGGAGACTGGAGCAGAGGGCGGGCTGTTGGAGAGGCAGGAGAAGCTTCATAAATAACTCTGTCCTCCCTCTGCCTCGGAATCACTGCACCGTGACAGGCTGTGAAATTAAATGAAGAGCAGGCAGGACCCTGGAGAAACTAAGGTGTCAGGAGGGACAGGCAGTCAGGTGATAAGCTGGAGACTGGTTCAGGTTAATGATAACACAGGTAAACAGACAGCCTCTGGGAGGAGTTCAGGGCCCTAGTGTAGGGGGGTTGGAGGAAGG